>PVLC010017154.1:0-34243 GCA_004027655.1 Graphiurus murinus
TTTTTTTTTTTTTTTTTTTTTTTTTTTTTTTTTTTTTTTTTTTTTTTTTTTTTTTTTTTTTTTTTTTTTGCGGTACTGGGGGTTGAACTCAGGGGCATTCTACCTCCAAGCTATACCCCCAGCCCTATTTTTTATTCTTTATTTTGAAACCGAGTCTCACTAAGTTGCGGAGTGCCTCACTAGGTAGCTGAGGCTGGCCGCGAACCGGGATCCTCCGGTCTCAGCCTCCCGAATACTGGGATTACAAGCGTGTGTCACCACACCCGGCTCAGTTTTCATCATCTTTAAATATAATATTACTACTTGCAGTGTACTGTCCACCTCTAGAGTACTTAAATTGTAATATCTTTACTGACAAGAGGATTTATTCTCTGTCCTAGAGATAGGTTTGCAAATACCAATTAAAAATTCTCCTCTGTGACATAAATTTAATCAGGTGGATTCAGTGATTTGCCATCTCTTGTTTGAGTGCCTAGAGATTATTTGAAATTATCCATTGCTTATTTGTAGTTGGAAAGCATGGTTTCTTACCTAGGAATATATAACAGTGATTGTATATTTTCAGCTAATACTATCAGTTTTTAATTATATTTTTCATGACAAAGTTCTTTATTTCCCTTTTAAAAATGAATAAAATTGCTGAGTAGTTTTTGAGGAATTTAAAAACCAAAGAAAAACAGTATGATTGTAACTATGATAAATGACTAGATAAATGATTAGAAAGCTTAATAACCCCTTCATTCTCTTAGCTACTTTTTATTTAGAATACATTGACTCATAACATTTTCTCTTCTCATTTTCACTAACTGGCTTCAATGTGTCTTTTAGGACCCTTATAGATCTTTATTTTTATCCCAGAATAAACATGAAAGTTAGCAATTGCTATTTCTCCTCAGCCTATTTGTGTTAGCCTAGACATGGTGTTGTGCAAATAAGATTTGAAGGGAATATTTCAACACCTTAACTATAGGCAATCCAAATTGTTAAGGTTTATGAATTGGAAGTTGCTACCTTTTTTTTTTTTTTTTCCCCGGTACTGGGGATTGAACTCAGGGGCATTCTACCTCCGAGCTACACCCCAGCCCTATTTGTTATTCTTTATTTTGAAACAGGGTCTCACTAAGTTGCGGAGTGCCTCACTAGGTAGCTGAGGCTGGCCGCAAACCCGGATCCTCCAGTCTCAGCCTCCTGAATGCTGGGATTACAAGCCTGTGTGCCACCACGCCCGGCTGCCACCTTTTTAACTTAAAAGAATGTTTTAGGCCGGGCGTGGTGGCGCATGCTTGTAATCCCAGCATTCGGGAGGCTGAGACCGGAGGATCCGGGTTCGAGGCCAGCCTCAGCTACCTAGTGAGACACTCCGCAACTTAGTGGGACTCGGTTTCAAAATAAAGAATAAAAAATAGGGCTGGGGGTGTAGCTCGGAGGTAGAATGCCCCTGAGTTCAATCCCCAGTACCACACACACACAAAATAATGTTTTAGTAACTATGATAGGATATAGCTACGGACAGGTTAATTTTGTGAATATAAAAAAATCCAAATAATGGAGTTCTACTCAGCAATAAAGAAGAATAAAATAATGTCATTTGCAAGAAAATGGAAGGACCTGAAGAACATTTTGTTAAGTGAGATTAGCCAATCACAGAAAGTGAAAGGACATATGTTTTCTGTAATATGCACAAGCTAGAGCCAGGCCTGGTGGCGCATGCTTGTAATCCCCTGAGACCAGAGGATCCAGACTCATGGTGAGCCTCGGGTATTTAGTGAGACTCTCTACAACTTAGTGAGACCCTGTTTCAAAATAAAGAATAAAAAATAGGAGTAGAGGTATAGCCTGAAGATAGAATGTCCCTGGGTTCCATCCCCAGTACTGAAGGAAAAAAAAAAAAAAATATATATATATATATATACACACACACACACACACATACATACATACATACAAGCTAGGGAGTAACTGGGATATCAGAAGGACTCCAGATAATGGAGGAGAAACCTCAGTGGAGCCAGGGAAGTGTTCGAAGGGAAGGGAAGAAGGAAGACTGAGGTTCATTATTGGAAATACTAACATCGACTGTGTGTACATATGTGAAAATCCCAATATCAGTCTCAGTCCTCTGTATAAGAAGGGGTGGGTGGAAGATGGGGAAATGGGGGAGGGGCATCAAGTGCTGTGTGCATGTATAACAGTGTCAACATGATTTACATTATGATGTGAGATGATAATGCACCATAAAAGCACATTAAAAAAAAAAAAAATCCGCTGGGCATGGTGGCGCACGCTTGTAATCCCAGCATTCAGGAGGCTGAGACCAGAGGATCCTGGTTCGGGGCCAGCCTCAGCTACCTAGTAAGGCACTCCGCAACTTAGTGAGACTCGGTTTCAAAATAAAGAATAAAAAATAGGGCTGGGGGTATAGCTCGGAGGTAGAACGCCCCTGAGTTCAACCCCCAGTACTGCAAAAAAATAAAAAATTAAAAAAAAAAAAAAAATCCGAGCCAGGCAGAATCCCAGTACTTGGGAGGCTGAGAGCAGAGCCTTTGTGAGGCCCTCAGCAACTTAGTGAGACCCTGTTTCAAAATAAAGAATAAAAAATAGGGCTAGGTTGTAACTTGGAAGTAGAATGCCCCTGGGTTCAATCCCCAGTACCACAAAAAAAAATCCTCATATGTACTAAATATGCATTTATTTGCAAAATGGCCGCTTAATCATCATAACAAAAGAAGACTATTCCTATGTCCTGAGAAAGTCATTTAGAGCTGGGCATGGTGGTGCATGCTTGTAATCCCAGCATTCGGGAGGCTGAGACTGGAGGATCCGGGTTCTCAGCCAGCCTCAGCTACCTAGTGAGGCACTCCGCAACTTAGTGAGACTCTGTTTCAAAATAAAGAATAAGCCGGGCGCGGTGGCGCACGCTTGTAATCCCAGCATTTGGGAGGCTGAGACCGGAGGATACCGGTTCGCAGCCAGCCTCAGCTACCTAGTGAGGCACTCCGCAACTTAGACTCGGTTTCAAAATAAAGAATAAAAAATAGGGCTGGGGGTATAGCTCGGAGGTAGAATGCCCCTGAGTTCAATCCCCAGTACCGCAAAAAAAATAAAGAAAGAAAGAAAGAATAAAAAATGGGGCTGGGGGTGTAGCTCGGAGGTAGAATGCCCCTGAGTTCAATCCCCAGTACCGCAAAAAAAAAAAAAAAAAGAGAAGGTCATTTAGACACACTTCCAAACTAAAACATTTTAAGAATATGTACTATAAACAGTCCATATTCAAAAGTAAAAATAGCCTCGTGTGATGGCGCACACCTGTAATCCGAGTACTTGGGAGGCTGAGGATCACCAATTTGAAAACAGCCTTAAATAAAAATAAATATTACTTAATCCTTTCTTTAACATGGAAAATGATTTTTTGTTTGTTTCTAGGATAAATTCAGAGTTCTTGTCAGTAGTCATTTTGTCACTTAAAATAGAAGCTACCCTTTATAAAGCAACCTATATAGTGTATCACAATCGTTTATTTCATTCACTAAAGACTATCCCAGAGTCCTGTTTAACTACCTGCATTATCCATATATTTTCCTTTCATTGTCTTATTATCCATTTTTACCATTATGCTGACATTCAGTGACATGTCCAGTCTCTGTGTAATAGAAATTGAAATCAACTGCAGGTACGAAAGCAGTCAGAGCCGGGCGTGGTGGCGCAGGCTTGTAATCCCAGCATTCGGGAGGCTGAGACCGGAGAATCCGGGTTCGTGGCCAGCCTCAGCTACCTAGTGAGGCACTCCACAATTTAGTGAGACTTGGTTTTAAAATAAAGAATAAAAAATAGGGCTGGGGGTGTAACTCGTGGTAGAATGCCCCTGAGTTCAATCCCCAGTACCGCAAAAAAAAAAAAAAGAAAGCAGTCAGAATTCGTTTATCAAATTAGCTAATTAAATTGGTGAGAAAGAAATCTTAAGCTGATTCTAATATAAGTACTTGGAATTTTTCTGTGCTATTTCTGTCACTTTAAAAAAATAAAAGTTGGGTTTACATTTATAGGAAGTTGCTATGATTGTAAATTCAGAAATGAAGCTCTACAATGAAACCTGACAGTTATTTCTCTTAACAGAGAATCTATTATTTCTGTTATTTCCTATACTATTCTTAATGTTTTTGTATTCTTATAGATAAGGGGTTTCTGATATTAGAGGTTTTGGGCATTTGGCCATGCTAAATTCTTTTTCCTGTGGGAAAATTATAATCTGTGTATTCATAGGTGTTAATCTAAAAGGTAAAGTGTACATAACCTTGTTCTTTTGGGAATGTAGGTAATATGCTTTTTGTGGCTGTCTGTGGTTAGTGTTACTATAAACTAGTTTAAGTTGCATGCTTTGGCTATGACTTCTGACAACTTTGCTATATTAAACTTGTTTCTATTGGAGAGGATAAGCAAAAATTGGACAGTAAGTTAAAAATATAGCCATTTGCTTTTATGTGGTAACTGCATGTTATACAGTGTGCGCTTTATTGTTAAATGTTTAAAGCCTTTGTTTTTATATGAGGTTTAAAAAATCCATATTTTTCATTACTCCCCCCTAGGTTCTGAGTCTTCTGGTAGTGTAGGGTCATCTACGGGCTCTCTTTCTCACATCCAGCAGCCTCTTCCAGGTACAGCTCTCAGCCAGTCTTCTCATGGCGCACCTGTCGTCTATCCAACTGTCAGCACTCATAGTTCTCTTTCCTTTGATGGTGGCCTAAATGGGCAAGTCGCATCTCCTAGCACTAGCTTCTTTTTGCTTCCCTTGGAAGCGGCAGGCATACCACCTGGCAGTATTCTGATCAACCCACAAACAGGTTGGTATCCAGAAAAATGTGTTTATTTCAGTTGAGATAGCAGGACTTGTCTGAAAATTAATATACTTTTCGATGTATTGTCTGTACATATGTTAGACACTTTATTTTTCATGAATAATTCGTATTTTCTGAAGAACTTTTATAAAAACAACGAAACTAGAAAATGTTAAAAGACATATTTACATTAGAAGGCATTTTCCCCTATGACATCTACGAGGCTAAATAATGGACTACCTGTAATTAAAGGACAGCTCATTCCTAGAAATGAGCCAACCACCTTTGAGAGGACTATTTGATAACAACAGTTTTATTCTGTGGAAAATAGTATCCATTTTATGAGCAAGAACCAAGTGAGCAGCTCTTTTGTTTCCTAACAGTCTAAGGGCCTTGCTGTGTTGCTGAGGCTGGTTTCCAATCTGCAATCCTCCTGTTTCAGCCTCCCATCTACTGGTGTGCACCACTATGCCCTGCTGTAGTTCTCGTAATCATACAATGAAGTAAGAAAGAAATTATAATGGCTAGCCGGGCGTGGTGGCGCACGCTTGTAATCCCAGCATTCGGGAGGCTGAGACCAGAGGATCTGGGTTTGCGGCCAGCCTCAGCTACCTAATGAGGCCCACCGCAACTTAGTGAGACTCGGTTTCAAAATAAAAAGAATAAAAAATAGGGCTGAGGGTATAGCTCGGAGGTAGACTGCCCGAGTTCAATCCCCAGTACCGCAAAAAAAAAAGAAAGAAATTATAATTGCTCTTCATAGTTTGGTTATTATTTTCTACAGAGTAAAAGCTAAAAGATCTTATTTGTAAATGAAAATGGGAATTAGGAATTACTGTCAACCACATTTTCTTACTCTTTACAGTTTAATAATAATTTATATCTGTTGAGCATTTATTTTGTACCATATACTGTATTAGGTGCTTTAAGTATTTATAATCTCTGTAACAACCCCATTAAGTAGGTGAAGTCCCCATTTACTGATAAGAAAACCTCAGAGAGGTGAAGAAATCACGGTTACAATACATTTTATGTAGGGTAGCAAAAATTATTTATTAAAGAAAACATCTTTTTATGAAACTCTTGATCTCTATTAAAAACAACATAACAATCCCAATTATTTGGAATGGTAATGAGAATAACCTTTTTTTTTGTTGTTTTTTTTTTTTTTGCGGTACTGGGGATTGAACTCAGGGGCGCTCTACCTCCGAGCTATACCCTCAGCCCTATTTTTTATTCTTTATTTTGAAACCGAGTCTCACTGAGTTGCGGAGTGCCTCACTAGGTAGCTGAGGCTGACCTCGAACCCGGATCCTCCAGTCTCAGCCTCCCGAATGCTGGGATTACAAGCGTGCGCCACCACACCCGGCTGAGAATAACCTTTTAATGGCTTGTGTGTGTGTGTGTGTGTGTGTAGTACTGGGGATTGAACCCAGAGGCATTCTACCTTCGAGCTGCACTCCCAGCCTGATTTTATTTCTTATTTGAAAACAGGTTCTCACTAGGTTTCTGAGAGTCTCACTTGCTAAGGCTATCCTCAAACCTGTGATCCTCCTATCTCAGCCTTACAAGCCATCCATGTGCCAACATGGATGTCTTTACTTTAAAACTCAGGGAATCTGCTGAAGTGGTCACATCTTAATGGCAATGGGTAGGCCAGACAAATACAGGTGAAAGTATAGTCTGTTGAGTACCCTTGGCCCCTTCCTTTTGTTTGTAGTAGAGAAAATCATGGTTTAAAATTCACTGACTTTAGATTTTATTCACATTTTCTTTTAAGATAAGGTATTTAAAAGACATGGTGGAAGCCGGGCGTGGTGGTGCACACTTATAATCCCAGCATTTGGGAGGCTGAGACCGGAGGATCCGGGTTCGCGGTCAGCCTCAGCTACCTAGTGAGGCACTCCGCAACTTAGTGAGACCCGGTTTCAAAATAAAGAATAAAAAATAAGGCTGAGGGTAAAGCTTGGAGGTAGAATGCCCCTGAGTTCAATCCTCAGTACTGCAAAAAAATAAATAAATAAATAAATAAATAAATAAATAAATAAATAAATAAATAAATAAATAAATAAATAAATAAAAGGCATGGTGGGCCAGGCGTGGTGGCGCATGCTTGTAATCCCAGCATTTGGGAGGCTGAGACCAGAGAGTTCGCGGCCAGCCTCAGCTACCTAGTGAGGCACCCCGCAACTTGGTGAGACCCTGTTTCAAAATAAAGAATAAAAACGAGGGCTGGGGGTATAGCTCGGAGGTAGAATGCCCCTGAGTTCAATCCCCCGTACGGCAAAAAAAATAAAATAAAAGGCATGGTGGCATGTGCTTGTAATCTCAGTACTTGGGAGGCGGAGATGGGAGGATAACAGGTTCTAGGACAGCCTCAGCAAGTAGTGAAATTCTCATCAACCTAGCAAGACACTATGAAAATAAAAATGGGGCTGGGGATGTAGTTTGAAGTAGCATGCCCCTGAGTTCAATCCCCAGTACCACAGAAAAAAAAAAAGATAAGGTATAATTATCTTCTTATCCTTTGTGTCTATTAGATTACTAAGCCTCTTATTTTTCTGGAAAAGGATAAGATGTAATAGTTCACTATTTCCTATTACTTTTCATTCAAAGCACATGAATTGACAGGCATGGTAGCACACACTTGTAATCCTAGTACTTGGAAAGCTAAGACAGAAGGATTGCAGTTCAAGGCCAGCCTCTGCAAGTTAGCAAGGCCCTCAGCAACTAAGCTTAGAGGTAGAATGCCCCTGGTTTCAACTCCCAGTACCATTTAAATAAAAAAAATTTTAAAAAAAACACAGCATGAGTTAACATGGTTTGATAAAATGAAAGATTAAGTTCCTCATGAATTGATAGAGTAAGAAACAGATCACCAGTGTGGTGTCACACACTGGTAATCCCAGTGTTTGAGAAGCTGAGATGGGAGGATGGCAGGTTCATGGCCAGCTTCAGCAGCTTAGTGAGACTTTCTTTCAAAATAAAAAGACAAAGGGCTGGAGGAGGTAACATGCCCCTGGTTCAGTCCCCAGTACCAAAAAGAAAAGAAACCATTCAACCTGAAATTGAATTATATTCATATGAATATAAAAGAGATTTCTTTGGGTTGTTTTTTGTTTTGGTTTTGGTTTTTAGCAATTGAATTTTTTTGTCATAGAAAAATATACATATAACAAAATTTGCAACTTTAACCATTTTTAAATGTACAATTCAGTGGCATTGATAACATTCATAATGTCCTAAACCAATTTCTTTGGGTTTTGAGATTAGTGTTACAACACATCCAACTTTTTGAGAAAGTCCTTAAATTACTTTTGACCTAGCTTTCACCCAAACCTCTCTGCTTTTTTTTTTTTTCCCAAATTACTAAGCAATCAACAAACACCTAGCATGACTTGTTTTTGGTTATCTATAACCATCACATAAATTATCAGAATGCTAAATGATTAATTTTTACTCTGGTGGGCTTTTTTTTCCTGATTGAAATAGATTAGTATAGTCATTTCTCTCATATTACTTTATTATATGCCTTAAATTTCCTCAAAGGAAAATGGTTTACCATTGAAAAAAAAGGATGTTTTAAGGGCAGTTTAAGAAAATAATAAAGTCATATTTCTCTATTTCTTTGTGTTCTTCTCATTCTAAATGGTTATCGTAGTATCATAGTAAATGAACAGTTTATTTCACATAGTTTCCTGTATTTCTTTTATGACAGTCCAGGGTATAGTAAAGTAGTAGTCTTTGAGTCTCTTTATTCCTTTATTGAAAAAGTCTAGAACATATCCAAATGTTAACTATAAAATTATGGGAGATTTGTTTTTATGTCTATTTGTTGGTTATTTTCCTACAATAAAATGATATAAGAAAAGGTTTGGAACACATGTATATAGAGAGTATTATACTTGATTACTTAAAATAGTTGCCCTATCCTCAGTAATTAATAAGCAATAATAAAGCCTAAAACAATACTAAAGTTCTTTGTGGTTTTATTACTTATCAGTGAATACAGCTCACTTTAATTAAAATAAATTATTTTAGAATGTTATTTATCATTTACAAGAATTTATTTACAAATTTAAAAAGTTAGAAATTATTAAATAAGGACACTGCCATCAAATTCAATATTTGAGCCCCAGCATGGTGGCACATGTTTATAATCCCAGTATTTAGGAGGCTGAGACAGGAGGAGCATAGGTTCAAGACCAGCCTCAGCGACTTAGCAAGTTTCAAAATAAAAAATAAAGGGCTGTGTAACCGGGCGTGGTGGCGAACGCTTGTAATCCCAGCATTTGGAAGCCTGAGACCAGAGGATCCAGGTTTGCGGCCAGCCTCAGCTACCTAGTGAGGCACTCTGAAACTTAGGAAACCCTGTTTCAAAATAAAGAATAAAAAATAGGGCTGGGGGTATAGCTCGGAGGTAGAAAATGCCCCTGAGTTCAATCCCCAGTACTACAAAAAAAATTAAAAAATAAATAAAGAGGCCGGGCGTGGTGGCGCACGCTTGTAATCCCAGCATTCGGGAGGCTGAGACCGGAGGATCCAGGTTCGCGGCCAGCCTCAGCTAGTCAGTGAGGCACTCCACAACTTAGTGAGACCCGGTTTCAAAATAAAGAATAAAAAATAGGGCTGGGGGTGTAGCTCGGAGGTAGAATGCCCCTGAGTTCAATCCCCAGTACCGCAAAAAATAAATAAATAAATAAAGGGCTGTGGATGTAGTTCGGGGATAGAATGCCCCTAGCTTCAATCCCTAGTACACCCCACCTTGAAAAATCACAGTTTGAAGTTATCAGTCATTTTAATTTTCATTCTATATTAATTTTATTAGTGAAATATATGCAGTACAGCCTGTAAATTAAATATTCCCCACTCCCTGTTAAACACTAATGAATAATTGTCCAGTATCCCAAAGTCAAGCATTTTCCTTTTGAACTGGAATGTGTTCTAGCTCTACAGGACCACATTCTTATAACTGAATTCCTTGGGAATAATGTGTATAATGTATAATTTCCCAGAAAATATTAAAGCAGAACATGGTACCCAAAAAAGAGTTTTGGAATTTTAGATAAGGGATTTGTGGACATGTTTTATACATTGTTAACAGACTGGCTGATTTTCTCTTGTAACTTGACTTTTTCCTTTTGTTAATTTTTCAGGTCATCCCTTCATAAACCCAGATGGGAGTCCAGTTGTGTATAATCCTCCTATGACTCAACAGCCAGTTAGAACCCAAGTGCCTGGACCTCCACAGCCACCTCTGCCACCCGTACCACCTCAGCAACCAGCAGCTAATCACATCTTCTCACAGGTGCACATATCTGCAGTTACATAATGCTAAGTTCACATGTCTTTGCATATTTTGGATTAAATGTACTAATTGTAATTTTTTTTTTTTTTCGATACTGGGGATTGAACCCAGGGGCATTCTACCTCCGAGCTCTACCCTTAGACCTATTTTTGTTTTATTATTTATTTTGAAACAGGGTCTCACTAAGCTGTGGAGGGTCTCACTAGGTAGCTGAGGCTGGCTGAGAACCCGGATCCTTTGGTCTCAGCCTCCCAAATGCTGGGATTACAAGCATGTGCCACCACGCCCGGCACTACTAATTGTAATTGAGATAGCCAAGTAAGTATCTCCTAGAACTTGAATAATCTGCCGCTACTGATGTTCTACTCACTACTCACAAAAAAAAAAAAAAAAAAAAAAAAAACAGGCTAAATATATGAACTTTGAACTAATAAATACTGAAAATATTTTGGAAAGAAGGAAATAGTTTTATTTCAGAAACCTAACTGATGAATGTTTTATCCCTATTTTTCAAGAAGTGGACAAAAAAAGGCACACTCTTGAATCTCAGTTCTTGGGAGGCTGAGATGGGAGGATCCGGGTTCCTGGCCAGCCTCAGCTATTTTGTGAGGCCCTCTGCAATTTAGTGAGGCCCTGTTTCAAAATAAAGAATAAAAAAATAGGGCTGAGGGTGTAACTCAGATGTAGAATGCCCCTGGTTTCCATCCCCAGGACCAAAAAATATCTATATATTTAAAACAAAACAAAGATTGTACATTGGCCCAGTGAGCAAAGTGAGTTATTTTAAGAATCAACAGATCAAGCAGTTAGAAGAAACTGAGGTGGCTGGGCATGGTGGTGCATACCTGTAATCCCCTTATTTAAGAGGCTGAAACAGGAGGATTGCAGGTTCAAGACCAGCCTCAGCAACTTAGCAAGACTCTCAGCAACCTAAGCAAGTCTGTTTCAAAACAAAAAAAGTTAAAAAAGAGCTGGGGAAGCCGGGCATAGTGGCTCATGTTTGTAATCCGAGCATTTGGGAGGCTGAGACTGGAGGATCCGGTTTTGTGGCCAGCCTCAGGTGCTTAGTGAGACCCTCCACAACATAGTGAGACCCTGTTTCAAAAAAGAATAAAAAAAAAATAAGGCTGGGGGTATAGCTCGGAGGTAGAATGCCTTAGGGTTCCATCCCCAGTACCCCAAAAATAAAG
Source organism: Graphiurus murinus (assembly GCA_004027655.1). Lineage (NCBI taxonomy): Eukaryota > Metazoa > Chordata > Mammalia > Rodentia > Gliridae > Graphiurus > Graphiurus murinus. Next base: position 11,331 of record PVLC010017154.1, read on the forward strand.
GAGCTGGGGAGCTGGGTGTGGTGGTGCATGTTTGTAATCCCAGTACTTGGGAGGCTGAAACAGGAGGATCCGTATTCACGGCCAGCCTCAGCTACTTAGTAAGACCCTCCACAACTTAATGAGAGCCTGTTTCAAAATAAAGAATAAAAAATAGGACTAGGGGTATAGCTCAGAGGTAGAATGCCCCTGGGTTCAATCCCCAGTACTGGAAAAAATAAATAAGCCGGGCGTGGTGGTACACGCTTGTAATCCCAGCATTTCGGAGGCTGAGACCGGAGGATCCGGGTTCACGGCCAGCCTCAGCTCCCTAGTGAGGCACTCTGCAACTTAGTGAGACCCTGTTTCAAAATAAAGAATAAAAAAAAAGCCTGGGGGTATAGCTCGAGGTAGAATGCCCCTGAATTCAATCCCCAGTACCGCAAAATACATACATACATACATACATACATACATACATACATACGAGCTGGGGGTGTAGCTTGGAAGTAGAATGCCCCTGGGTTCCGTTCCTAATCCCCAAAAGAAAAAGGAGTCAAAACTAAGGTGAATTACTCAAATTCTGAAAAATACTCTCTATCTTTTCTATCTATTCCACCTACCTGGTATGAAAGAGATACACAGATCCTGAGAGTTAGAATTCCCAGAAGTACTCTCAATAACATTTTTAATTTCTTTAAACATTTAGAGTTTACACATACATTTTCATATTCAGTCTTTTTCTCCTAAAGATGTGTTCTCCTTCTTTGAAGAATATGATTATACCAATATAATTACTCTTTATTTTCATTCCATCTTTTAAGTTGTATAATAAATATGTCAAGCACAGTTTATACAGTTAGTTGCACCTTTTTTCCCCTGCAAAATTCTAAATACTCCACTGGTCAGAATATGCAAAGTAGTTTCTTATGAAAGAAATAATGGTAGCAGACTTTAACTAGAGAGATTTCCTTAGTTTTGCTCTCAGGAGATGTCGTTTGTATTGCAGGGAGAAGAAACATAAGCAGTTTGATTATGATATCAAATAATGTAAATGTCATAAAAATAATTGACCTCTACCAACTGAGATTCCTGGGCAAGGCAGCTGAAGGATTTTTGCTGTTTTGTTTTGTTGTTTCAAGTAGTACTTAAAGGCCGGGCGTGGTGGCTCACGCTTGTAATCCCAGCATTCGGGAGGCTGAGACCGGAGGATCCAGGTTCGCGGCCAGCCTCAGCTACCTAGTGAGGCACTCCGCAACTTAGTGAGACTCGGTTTCAAAATAAAGAATAAAAAAATAGGGCTGGGGGTATAGCTTGGAGGTAGAATGCCCCTGAGTTCAATCCCCAGTACCGCAAAAAAAAAAAAAAAAAACAAAGAAGTAGTACTTAAAGGTTTTAGAGACTTCTAAGATCAAACAGAAGAGTTTGTAAAAATAGAGGTGATTGCCTAAAACTTTTCCAGAGACTCCCTTAGCTGCCTTCCAAACACATTCAGTTGTGTATTCTATAACTACATAAACCTTTCCTGACCTTCTCTGCCTTGATCCCAAAGAGTTTCCTCTTTGTTTTATTTGCATGTAATTGTCTTTGCAAGCTATGTATTTCACCAGACATTCTACAGGACTGACTTTAACTTAATTCATTTTTATTTAATTTGATGGAAATAGTCCAGCAGCTAGAAAAATTCTAAGGATTTATTTGAGGTTATGTGCTTCACATTGTTATCTTTGGGGAATAACTTGATCTGATGCAACTATAAAGAGAAAATCCTAAATGAAGGTCTAGGCAGTGTAGTCAAGAAACCTATGCCTTAATGAGCTATAATTTGAAGTCTTAAGGCATGCATCAAATTCTATGGCTGATTTTCTTGGCACTGTTTTAGATGCTGCAGACAATTCATCATCAGATGCAGATACGAAGACTGAGTGACTAAATGATACTCAGCAGCTCTCTTTAGCACACTCAAAGATCATTTATTCATGGGATTTCAAATAACCAAACAAAATAATGCTGTAATTTCCAAAGCCTTCCGATGGACTATAGGTCTTGAACACGCAGTGTAAAACCAACCACTTTAGATGGATGTTGTTTTGAAGGTAGTTGCAAGTCAATTAGAAAAGGAAGTGCTAAGGCTTTTTCTTTTCTAAGTGGTGTCAATATTGTGCTTTGATCCTTAGGCCCTCTAAGCCCACAATTTTCTCTTTACCATTTGACACTCTGGGAAACATTAATTCATACCCTTGATGCTCATAGTACTCTTTCTTTCTTTTTCTTTTTCTTTTTTTTTTTTTTTTTTTGCAGTACTAGAGATTGAACTCGGGCATTCTACCTCCGAGCTATACCTCCAGCCCTATTTTTTTTTTTTTTATTCTTTATTTTGAAACAGAGTCTCACTAAGTTGCAGAAGGCCTCACTAAGTAGCTGAGGCCGGCCGCAAACCTGGATCCTCCGGTCTCAGCCTCCCAAATGCTGGGATTACAAGCATGCGCCACCACGCCCAGCTTCATAGTCCTCTTTCTTTTGTCCCACAGAAGAACAAAGCTTTTATTGCATCTGATACTTTATATAGGAGGTTGAGTTTTCTGAAAGCTTATGTCTTAATGATTATCTGTCTTTAATAATACATCAAATAACCTGTACTTGGAAATTCTAAAGCCACTGCACCTCATTAATGTAATAGGCACTGTCATCCTCTAGGAATAGCTTGTTCTTTTTTAGTTGAAAGATCTGTAAGGAACTAGAGGCTACTTTACAGATTGTTCACCTTTTACTTTTTGTTACTGCTTTTACCTTAATCTAGATTTTTGTCTCTGGATTCTAAGGTGATTTAAGCCTTTTGATTTTTTTCTAGAAACCCTCATATTGACTTTGTGTTGAAAGGGCAAACTCATCGTTATAATTAGTCGTCATAAGAATTTCTCCTGATTTAGATTATTCCCAAGCCGGGCGTGGTGGCGCACACTTATAATCCCAGCATTTGGGCAGCTGAGACCGGAGTATCCAGGTTCACCGCCAGCCTCAGCTACCTAGTGAGGCACTCCGCAACTTAGTGAGAATAAAAAATAGGGCTGGGGATATAGCTTGAAGGTAGAACACCCCTGAGTTCAATCCCCAGTACCGCAAAAAAATAAATAAATAGATTATTCCCTTAGCAATCCTATTCCATTAGTTTATCTTGTATTTTTAAATTATTATTTTCAGAGATACTGTCCACAGGAATATTCGCTAGTATACATTTTAACCAAAAATAAGAGTTTTCATCAGATAAGATTACCTAGGTTCCTCATCTGCTTATTTATCTTCTTTTTTGTTGTTGTTGTCATTTGGTATGGGATATTAAACCCAGAAGCATTTTACCTCCAAGGGTATCCTCAGACCTATTTTTTAAGGTTTCATTTTGAAACAGGTTCTCATTAAGTTTCCAGGGCTGGCCTTAAACTTGTGATCCTCCTGTCTCTGCCTCCCAACTACTGGAATTACAGGCATGCACCACTACCCCTGGCTGTTTATCTTGTTTTCTACAGGTTATTTCTTTTCTTAATCTGATTACGCCCATATGCATAATACCCCTTTTGTAATCAAACATATAAATGTAAGATTGGAAGATTAAATCAGATATTATTGTTAGCTTATAGATAGCCAGGTATAGTCCCAATATTTAGAAATGTTTGAAACTAAGCCAGGTGTGGTGGCGCATGCTCGTAGTCCCAGTACTTGGGAGGCTGAGACAGGAAGATCGCAGGTTCAAGGCCAGCCTCAGCTACTTAGGCCCTCCACAATTTAGTGAGACCCTGTTTCAAAATGAAAAAATAGGGCTAGAGGTATAGTTTGGAGGTAGAATGCCCCTGGAATCAATCCTTGGTACCACAAAAAAAAGAAATGATTAAAACTTTTTTAATTTTTAGAGCACCTATTTTTGAATGCCCCCAAGAAACATATAAAAACTTTTTCCTGGAACTAATGAGTATTTCATTATTGGTAGAGATTTCTAGTAATTAATTTTTCAGCTCCAACATGTACTTTCCTATTAAAACGTGTATAGTTACAAGAATTTATCTTCCTTATATAAATAGAGGTGAGTTTACATCTGTTCATGTGTCTTTGTATGTGTATGTTGTTCCTGAGGTTATTATTCTTAATGGTAATCACAATACATTTTTTTTTTTTTTACAAATAAGTTACTACTGTCTGATAACAGAATTAAGTTTTTTATTTAAATGTTTCATAGCTAAATAGGGCAACCCCTTTATGAAAACCAAGAAATAAGTATAAGCAGGGGTCTTGTTAAATCATAGGATTTGAAATAGCTAACTTTACCTATTTCTATCACACTGTATTAGAGAAATATTTTTATCACCAAAAAAATTATCTAATTATGAAGTCGATGTGGGCATAGGTATATTCTCAAAAGTTTTACTGTGTAGTTTCATTTGATATTGTTTTTGTTTCCTCTATTGTATTTTAAATTACTTTATAAATGTTGCTAAAGCTACGGCCCAAAAAGTGTAAATTTCCATTTTATGCAAGTCTTTTAACATTTTATTCTGACATTAACATTGTTTGCAAACCTGTTATCCTTTAGCCTGTTCGTCCTCTGCAGTCTTCTTCTCAGCCTGCTCAGTGCTCTACAGCCCCTTACCCATCCCCGATCCTGCCAGTCTCACCCACCCAGCAATACTCCGTGGTACTATATCTCTATTCACCTCCTGTACTGTTTCTGTGGGTGGATGTGTGGTGGATGCTCAATAATATGTAAGATGTAATCTGATCTTTTGTGATTTTCTTAACATCAGGTTCATATGCACTGGAAAAAGTATTTTTCAATCTGTATTAGTAATAATTAATTCTCTTCCATGAAATAGTGGTGGGATTGGCTTATTATAGTGATCATTTAAACCCTAATCTTTTCCTTCTTTTTCATGAGATAATTTTCAGATTGACTATTCTAGTCCTGTTTTAACTACTTTTTTCCATCGAGGTTAGTGTAGGACCTGTGGAGTTTTCATCTAGGTTCAGACTTTTCTAACCTGTCCTCAGTAGACTCAGTACCAGTATTAGGATGAGCTGTAGCTTATAGCTAAAGAGTATATTTCCAAAGATCTCTAGATACTTAAAATATGAATATAAAGTAATGGTACCTCCTTTAGTCCAAAGCATGCCCCAAATTATACCTCTGAGTAAAATCACAGATTCACGCTGCCACACATTAACTGCATGACAACCTGAAACAATAGTGTGAAGTACCTTCTGTATAATGAGTAACATGAAGTAGGTGCTAAATAAATAGTTACCTTCCCTTAAAATGAATTTCCTAATAGCCTGTGTACTTTTCTCAGTGATAATGCTATCTTTCAGATTATATGGTTATTACATTTTAAAATTACATTCCAAATCAGATTACAAACTGTATCTGAAAATCATTTCCAACACTTTGAAAACATTTTGTTTTATTAGGGGTGTTTGTGTTTTGAGTTGGGGCAACATTATTTACAAGCCTTAGCTTTTAAGTTTTCAAAAATCACTTCCAGACTGAGAAAAAAACATTTTGCCAGTCTTAAGGTTGAAATATCCAGAAAATAATAGCAAAAGGCCTCAAAAATGTTTTGGAAACTTTCATTTGAATAAGGAACTTATTTTTTTCAAGGTGACTCTAAAAGTGATGTATAGTTATTCTTGTAGGAATATTTTGCCATATTACTCTGTAATTACAGTGGATAGGTATGCTTTTTCCTTCCGGAACCATTCACTGAATTTGTCTGGTAGTGCTAAAGTATGTCAGAGTTCCCATTTGGGAAAATTAAACTACACATATTATCAATCATTAAATTCGGGTTCCCCGGTTTCAGTTCTTTTATCTTCTCCATAACCTTAATCTTCTTGCAAAAACCAGCAGACTAAAACTGCAGATGTGTCAACTTTGATCTGGCAACACAGTTGCCACAATTTTTTAAGTGAACGTTGACCTTGTAATGAATGTGATATACAGCTAATCTGTGGCTCCCTGGGACCAGGAGAATTCCATTTTAACCTCATAGTGTTCTTTTCCTAAACCAGTAAGAGCTTCTTATGCTGCTGAATCAGAGAAGCATTTGTCAGATGGCATATAAATCATAACCCCTGTCTTGGCCTGGTGCCATTGATTGCTCACCAGTGAGCAAAAGCAGTAGGAAACTGTCATTTGGATTACATCTTAACATCTATCTTCAATAACAGAGAAACACTAGGGAAGAATAGAACTTATGGCCAAATTATTTTTGAGAGATTAGAGAAAGAGACTGGGTGATTCAATTTTGATTGTTGGGGGTATAAAAAAATGCATAGAATCCTGCCTTTCAAGATTGTTTAAAGAGTAACAATCATTTTATTCACTATCTGGTCTTCAAAGTCCTTTCAGAAAATGCTAATTATATAGCAATGTCCAGTTTCACTTCTATGCCCTAATGTGCATTTAATCTTTATTTGGTGTCTTTTCATTTTTAATCTGAAATGTTATGCTCTATTCTTTTCTGCATGCTATCATTTCCATTAGCTATGTTTTATAAATAATATGTAATGAAAGTATTGTAATATTTCTGCCTTCTTTCCTTAGAGTTCTCATATTCTCGAAGCTGCTTTCTGTTACATCATACCTGTTGTAGATGCATTTGACATCCATGCTGTATACTATTTTAACTCAGTTAAAAATATATAAAGTACTTTTTATTGATGTTTGACCTATGTATACAAGGCTTACTGATGACAACTTTTCCTTTTTTAGCAGGATAACCTTGGTTCTCAGTTCAGCCACATGAGTCTTGCCCGCCAGACATCTGCTGATGGTTCTGACCCTCACACCACCATGTTCCAGTCTACTGTTGTTCTTCAGTCTCCACAGCAGTCTGGTTATATCATGACAGCAGCACCCCCACCACATCCTCCTCCTCCTCCGCCACCACCTCCTCCTCCTCCTCCCCTACCGCCTGGCCAGCCTGTCCCTACTGCTGGCTTTTCTGCCTCTGGTCATCCTGTCAACCAGCCCGTGCTCCAGCAGCAGGGATATATCCAGCAGCCCTCACCACAGGTGAGGGCTTCTCCTCTTTTCTCCCTCATGGGAGCCTCTCATTTAACATCAGATTTAACTTTGAAGACCTGATATTTAAATTCCTTCCAGGAATTTATGACTATGTATAAACATACTTATCCCCCCCCCCCCCCGGAGATATTTTTTTTTACCATGTGACATAGGTAAATGCTTCAGTTGGGGGGTTAAACTGTGTGACCTTTGAGTTTCCTTCTAACTCTGGTCATCTAGTTTTTAAAGATCTTTTTTTTTTTTTTTTTTGCGGTACTGGGGATTGAACTCAGGGGCATTCTACCTCCGAGCTACACCCCCAGCCCTATTTTTTATTCTTTATTTTGAAACCGAGTCTAAGTTGCGGAGTGCCTCACTAGGTAGCTGAGGCTGGCTGCGAACCGGTATCCTCCGGTCTCAGCCTCCCAAATGCTGGGATTACAAGCGTGCGCCACCACGCCCGGCTAGCCCATATTTTTTTATGCTTTTTTTTTTTTTAACAGTACTGAGGATTGAACCCAGGGGCATTCTACCTCTGAGCAACACCCCCAGGCCTATTCGGCCCTATTTTTATTCTTTATTTTGAAACAGAATCTCACCAAGTTGTTGGGGACCCCACTGAGGGCCTGTGATTCTCCAGTCTCAGCCTCCCAAGTACTGGGATTACAAGTGTGCGTCACCACGCCCAGCTTTATTTTTTATTTTGAAACATGGTCTCACTATGTTGAGGAAGGACTCACTAAGTAGCTGAGGCTGGCCACGAACCTGCAATCCTCCTGTCTCGGCTTCCCAAGCACTGGGATTACAAGCATGTGCCACCACACCTGGCAGCAGTACATTTTTCAACAAAGATAAATTTTAAAAACAATGTTAGCCGGGCGGGCACGGTAGCACCCACCTGTAATCTCAATATTTGGGAAGCTGAGACAAGGATCGAAGGTTCGAGGACAGCTTCAGCAAGTAGTAAGACTCTCATCAATCAAGGGAGACCCTGTTCCCAAATAAGAAATAAAATCAGGCTGAGAGTAAAGCTTGAAGGTAGAATGCCTCTGGGTTCAATTTCCAGTACCAATAAATAAATAAATAAATAAAACAAAAATGACGTTAGTTGCAAAAGAAGTTTCTCAAAGCTAGATATAGTAAAACACCGTAAATTTTTTTTATTTTTTATTTATTTATTTTTTTTGTACTGGAGATTGAACCCAGGAGTATTCTACCACCAAACTACCTACCCAGCCTTTTTTAGTTTTTATTTTGAAACAGGATCTTGCTAAGTTGCTGAGGGCCTTGTTAAATTGCTGAGGTTGACCTCGAACCTGTGATTCTCCTGTCTCTGCCTCCCAAGTACTGGGATTACAGGCATGTGCCACCACACCCAGCTAAATATTTTTAAAACAATTTTCAGATGAGTGCTAGAAAGCTATTATTTATTATACTCTGACGTTCCTTATAGGAATTTGCACGTAAAACTAATTTTTGTCCTTGCCTATGGTCCTAGATGCCAGCCTGTTACTGTGCTCCAGGCCATTATCACTCCAGTCAGCCTCAGTACCGCCCTGTTCCTTCTGTCCATTACAGTTCACATCTGAACCAGCCACTGCCGCAGCCTGCACAGCAGACAGGTGAGTCGCATTTCTTATGTCATGAATTCTTAGCTGTGGGCATTGCTTTTCTTTTTTTACTTTATTTCAGTCTTAATATTAAGATACTGCCACACTCAAGGATCTCAAATATGTGCATACATATGAGTATGAAAGCCAATGTGATTAGAAGAATGAACACATCTAAGAATCCTCCAAAGCCGGGCATGGTAGCACATGCTTATGATCACAGTACTTGGGAGACTGAGACAGAAGGATCGCAGGTTCAAAGCCAGCCACGGCAACTGAGCAAGGCTCTCAGTAACCTAATGAAACCCTGTTTCCAAATAAGAAATCAGATCAGACTGGCAGTGTAGCTTGGAGGTAGAATGCCTCTGGATTCAATCCCCAGTACCAAAAAAAGAATCCTCCAGAAAATACCACACTGTCAGGGAAGGGAGCCACAATGGGAAGGTTCTACCAAACCAGGAGTGTGATGAACAACTGCCCAGTCCTCACTTCCATGGGAGTGGAAGCCCTCTTTGCAACCTGATAGTCAGCCTCTGTATCCTTTGGTAACAGCAGATCGAGGCAAGGCAAAATGACTTCTGAATGTCTGTCTAGAAAGTAAAGACTAAACCAATTAAATGTGATTGAGAACTCTAGCTGAGTTAATGTCTTAGTCCCAGTATGAATGCCTTTAAAAGGAATAATGTTCTTACGTTTATTTTCCATTTTGTTTTCATTTTGGTAATTGTGTGGTGAAAAGAAACCCAATCCAATCCAGTATTTGACATATGAAATGTATTAAAACGCAGAATTCTTTTTCTTTGCCTCTTAAATATTTCCTCAAGCATTCAGTGAAAACAACTGTTATCTTATTGTAATAAACTATCTTTCTAACTGTAATGAATTCATTTCCCTATGCTTCCTACTAGATGTGTACTTCTCTTCCAGATATTTAATAAGGCGTTATCCAGGCTTTCTTTCAGAACTCTAGGAATTGAAATAGAACTTTATTAGTTTCTTTAGAGCATTTCTAGCTGCTTGTCATTGTTGGAGGTTCTCTATGTTAGCATGACTGAACCAGAAGCACCATCATCTCCACCGAGGCAATTTGCTGCTCTTGGTATTCTGTGTAATTCTTCAGGGTTACTTCCACTTCAGGGGAAATCCCTCTGCCTGGCCCATTTGAGACATGCTCTTTATTCTCCTTCCTGGTGCAGGCTACAGTGATTGTTATGACTCACTGACTTCCTTTACCAGATAAGAGTCATACTTAGCCTAACCCTGCTGTAGAACTTTCACATCCTTATTCTCTTTTCCCTGGTAGTTGTCTTGTACTTAGTGTGCAGATTGTTTCCTTTTGTATGTTACTAATCCTGCATTGTATGTGTCAGATGTTCTTCTAAGGGATGTTGAGTACAAACATAGGCCATTTTAGCCAAGTTAGAATATGTTCTCTGTCTCAAATATGAATTCTTTTAATTCCACATTTACCTGAAGTTTAATAATACAGCCCATGTCATATATATATGTACATATAATACATATGTGTGTGTGTGTGTATATATATATATATATATATATATTTTTTTTTTTTTTTTTTTTTTTTTTTTTTTTTTTTTTTTTTTTTTTTTTTTTTTTTTTTTTTTTTTTTTTTTTTTTTTTTTTGCGGTACTAGGGATTGAACTCGGGCATTCTACCTTCGAGCTATACCCCCAGACCTATTTTTTATTCTTTATTTTGAAACCAGTCGCACAGTGCCTCACTAGGTAGCTGAGGCTGGCCGTGAACCCGGATTCTCTGGTCTCAGCCTCCCAAATGCTGGGATTACAAGCATGCGCCACCACACCCGGCCTTTTTTTTTTTTTTTTTTTGGCAGTACTGGGGATTGAACCCAGGGGCATTGTACCTCCGAACTACACCCCCAGTCCTATTTTTTATTCTTTATTTTTAAACAGTCTCACTAAGTTGCAGAGGGCCTAAGTAGCTAAGTAGTGGTGTACTTTTAATTTTAAAACATCAAAAGTTGGGTTGGTTGTTTTTGTTACTGGGAATTAAACACAGGAAGATTCTTGCCCATTTTATTTTTTATTTTGCAATAGGATCTCACTAAATTGCCAAGGCTGACCTTGAACTGAACTTGTGATCCTTCTGTCTTAGCCTCCTAAATACTGGGTTTACAGGCATGCCACTATACCTAGCACAAAACTTGTTCTTTATACATGGAACCATTGGTTATGACTGCTCGTTAACTTTTTTGTTTGTTTGTTTGTTTTGTGGTACTGGGGATTGAACTCAGGGGCATTCTACTTCTGAGCTATACCCCAAGCCCTATTTTTTATTCTTTATTTTGAAACAGGGTCTCACTAAGTTGCAGAGTGCCTCACTAAGCAGTCTCAGCACGCCCGGCTTTCGTTAACTTTATATATACATTGTTGTCTTATTCTAATAGAAATGATTTTCTAAACTTTTCTTCTTGGCTTCAGAGATTGATTTTCTTTCATATTGTTTGACATTTTTTCCAAAAATGTAACACAGATTATAACTGATGTCATGATAATGGAAGTACCTTTTCTGTGACTAATTAACTTAGTTTATTAGTATACACTGTGTTTGTGGGGGGTGGGGGAGAACTGGAGGTGGAACCCAGTGGCCTTCTACCTCCAGGTGATACCCTCAGCCCTTTTTTTTTTTTTTTTTTTTTTTTTTTTGCGGTCCTGGGGGTTGAACTCAGGGGCATTCTACCTACGAGCTACACCCCCAGCCCTATTTTTTATTCTTTATTTTGAAACCGAGTCTCACTAAGTTGAGGAGTGCCTCACTAGGTAGCTGAGGCTGGCCGCGAACCCGGATCCTCCGGTCTCAGCCTCCCAAATGCTGGGATTATAAGCGTGCGCCACCACGCCCGGTTCTCTCAGCCCTATTTTATTTTTTATTTGGAAACTGGGTCTCACAAAGTTGCTGAGACTATCTTCAAACCTGCGATACTTCTGTCTCAGCCTCCCAACTACTGGGATTACAAGCATGTACCACCATGCCCAGCTATTATATACTATAAATGAGGCAAGCAAAGATCTTTTGTTCTATATTTCTATGCGCTTTTTTAGTTTTGTTCTTTTTCATGGCAAAATCTTTATTTCTAGCCAGGTGTCGTGGCACACTCTTGTAATCCCAGCATTTGGGAAGGTGAGACAGGAGGATCTGGGTTCATGGCCAGCCTCAGACCTAGTGAGGCACTCCGCAACTTAGTGAGACCCTGTTTCAAAAATAAAAAGTAAAAAATAGGGCTGGGGGTATAGCTCAGAGGTAGAATGCCTCTGAGTTCAATCCCCAGTACCTCAAAAAAAAAAAATCTTTATTTCTTTCAATGATCAAACTGACTATGAAATAAAAACTTTTAATCACAGGTTGGAACAAATGGGCTAATACAAACGCATCAAAAATTTCTACTAGTTTTGTTTGGTTGGGGATTTTTGTTGTTTGTTTTTTGTCCTGGGGACTGAAACCAGGGGCACTCTACCTCTGAGCTATACACCCAGCCCTTTTTATTTTGAAATAGGGTCTCACTAAATTGCTAAGACTAGCCTCAAACCATAATGTTATCCTCCTCTCTCAGCCTGTACTGAGATTACAGACATGCACCATCATGCCTGGCTGAAATATTCCTACTTAATGGAAAATAATTTAAAATGCCTAGACAAGGGCTAAAATATTTTTGTAGCAGTCAACTCATGTTTATTGTCAGTGATTTGTGTGTGTGTATGTGTATATATGTGTGTGTGTGTGTGTGTGTGTGTGTGTGTGTGTGTGTGTGTGTGGTGCCGGGGATTGAACCCAGGGGCATTCTACCTCTGAGCTACACCCTCAGCCCTATTTTTTATTCTTTATTTTGAAACAGGTTCTCACTGAGTTGCGGGAGGTAGCTGAGGCTGGCTCACTTAGTAGCTGAGGCTGGCTCACTTAGTAGCTGAGGCTGGCTGTGAACCTGCAATTCTCCTGTTCTAGCCTCTCAAGTATAGGAATTAAAAGCATGTGCCACCACACCCGGCTCTATTTTTTATTTTTGAAACAGGGTCTTACTAAATTTTGGAAAGCCTCACTAAGTTGCTGAGGCTGGCTTTGAACCTGTGATCCTCCAGCCTCAGCCTCCCAAGTACTGAGATTATAAGCATGCGTCACCACACCTGGTTTTGTCAGTGATAGTTTTTTTTGTTTGTTTGTTTTTTGTTTGTTTGTTTGTTTTAGTACTGAGCATTGAACTCGGGCATTCTACCTCCGAGCTACACCCCCAGCCCTATTTTTTCTTCTTTATTTTGAAACAGGGTCTCACTAAGTTGTGGAGTGCCTCACTAGGTAGCTGAGGCTGGCCTCGAACCCGGATTCTCCAGTCTCAGCCTCCCAAATGCTGGGATTACAAGCTTGCCCCACCACGCCCGGCTTGTCAGTGATAATTTTAATTGTGGGATTTTCTCTAATGCAAGTTATGATGAGAGGGAAGGGAACCGCAAATGAATCAGATTACATCTGGATAATGCCGGCACAGAAAAGAGAAGCTTGTCTTAGAATAGTTTTTGACCCTCTGTTTGACATTCATTTATTTATTTATTTATTTATTTATTTATTTTTGCGGTACTGGGGATTGAACTCACGGGCGTTCTACCTCCAAGCTATACCCCCAGCCCTATTTTTTATTTTTTATTTTGACACCGAGTCTCACTAAGTTGCGGAGTGCCTCACTAGGTAGCTGAGGCTGGCCGCGAACCCGGATCCTCTGGTCTCAGCCTCCCGAAGCTGGGAACAAGCCTGCGCCACCACGCCCGGCTTGTTTGACATTTATTACTCAGTCATAATATAACACTTTATAACTAAAGCTTGTCCTTTACCGCTTAAAATAACAAAACAGCTTGTTAATTTTGTCTCCTTCAGTTTGAAGAATAAAAGAGAAGTAAATCCTCATAACATTCTCATCTGAAAGGAATAGTTTTTGTTACGCTAATAAGTATAATAGAAAATTTTCCTGTGAAGTTCAGCAGTTCCAGTATGAGCTATTATGTTGTAATTATGTTAAATCTTTGTATACAATTAATAGGAATGTGAAATAGTTAGAAAAAGATAGTCTAAAATTTGGTTTATAGTTTGCTAATGGATATGTTTTATGTCAAAGCTTGCAGAAAAGTTGTACATTTATGCTTGTTTGTATCCTGATAGAAAGCAAAATAATGAAATGGGAAATGAGGCAATTTTCTTTTTTCTTTTTTTTTTTTTAAGTGAAGTTTCTGTCTGAGTAATTTATGCTTACATATTTAAACAATACCTTCTGTGTTTCCTTTTTGGAATTTTTTTCTTATATTTCCCTATATTCCATCATCCCAGTCTGATTAAATGAGAAATTTATCATACCCCTTCCATTTTTGTTTTTTGCCAAACAGACTTGCGTACCCCCACAAAACATCAAGAAATGTGTTGTTTTCTTTTACTACATAAAAAGATGAAACTAGTTATTCACCCAAATAATGAAAGCTGCCGGCTGTGGTGCCACATGCTTGAAATCCCAGTACTTGGGAGGCTGAAACTGGAGGATCCAGGTTCGAGGCCAGCCTCATCTACTTAGTGAGAACCCTGTTTCAAGATAAAAATAAAAAATAGGACTTGGGGGTGTAACTCGGAGGTAGAATGCCCCTGAGTTCAATCCCCAGTACCACCAAAAAGAAAAAAGAAATATGAAACTACTAACTGGATGTGGTGGTAAAGGCTTGTAATCTTACTACTTTGGTGGCTGAGATAGTATCGAGGGTTTCCAGCCAGCCTCAGCAACTTAGGCCCTCTGCAACTTAATGAGACCCTGTTTCAAAATAAACATATAAAATACAGCTATAGCTCAAAAGGAGGAATGCCCCTGGAATTCTGGAATTAAGTCAACTGTTATCAACAAAAACAAGAAATTCCAGCTACATAAAGTTTTCCAAGCCGGGCGTGGTGACACACGCTTGTAATCCCAGCATTTGGGAGGCTGAGACTGGAGGATCTGGGTTCGCAGCCAGCCTCAGCTACCTAGTGAAGTACTCCACAACTTAGTGAGACCCTGTTTCAAAATAAAGAATAAAAAATAGGCAGCCGGGCGTGGTGGCGCATGCTTGTAATCCCAGCATTCGGGAGGCTGAGACCAGAGGATCCAGGTTCGCGGCCAGCCTCAGCTACCTAGTGAGGCACTCCGCAACTTAGTGAGACTCGGTTTCAAAATAAAGAATAAAAAATAGGGCTGGGGGTATAGCTCGGAGGTAGAATGCCCCTGAGTTCAATCCCCAGAACCACAAAAAAAAAAAAAAAAAAAATAGGGCTGGGGGTATAGCTTGGAGGTAGGATGCCCCTGAGTTCAGTTCCCAGTCCTGCAAAAAAAAAAAAAAGTTTTCCATACAATGCATTGTATAATGTGAAAGAACAACAAACCATAAGTCAGAATCCTGATGGCCCTTAGTCATTTTTAACTATTATTAGTTCTATCACTTAAACTCTGAATTTCAGTTTATTCACTTGAAAAGTAGCATAGTTATGTTACAGTGTGTTTTTAAACCTCCATATACTCTAAAGTTCCATGATTCTGCCTGTCTGAGACATTTCTAGTTCAAAAAGTCAAATTTTAAGAGAATCTATTTGCAGTATCTTAGCAACTTACTATGAATAACTGTAGTCATTCTAGCAACTATTTCAGAATAGCTTTACTTACCTGTTGCAATAGTAGTGTTATCTTAACCCTTTACCATAAAAGGTACAGCTTAATTACTAAAGGTTCCCTGCAGATAAGAAGTTTGATATACTATAAGGAAACTTTTCCTGCAGGTAGGAATTATAGCATAGATTTTAGGTTTATAAAGCCCTTGCTCTTTCATAGGTAGCTGCCTTCATTCTTATGACTTGAAAAGTTTGCAGCTTCACCATACATGTTAAGTATTTTGCAATAATTGGCCTTGTTCCTGAGCTGTTGGATTCGGGGCCGTAGCACTGTCTGAGAGGTTTACATTTCTCACAGTGAACCGGTCTCTTTTTCAGCTGCTTCCTGGCTTCTTTTTACTCAGGTTTCCATTACTTTTGGGGTTGTTTTTTTTTTCCCCCCTATATTAAGGTATTGACATTTGTTTATATTTTCTATTAATTGTAATTGCTGTTAAATCATGCATCATACTTGGAAATAAGAATTTACATTTAAATGAAAACCTTGACTTAACACAGTTTACCTATTAAAAATTCATGAAAGCTGTTGCTTTAATTTCTTCTCAAAAGCAGATTTCGATGGCAGATTCTGTTTGATTTGGAGCTTATATAAAAAGTTCAATGTCTTAAGCATGCCAGACTCATTAACATAAGTCAAATATGTCTTTTACCCTATTGCTACACAACTTTTTAAGGACATTATTATTCATTAAAGCATACCATCAGACAGACCTAAGATACCTAAATGCATTGGTATTTAGCTACTTAGGCTCCTACCAAGAATTTAATTCACTTGTTTCTAAACTCTGTTGCTATTGCGTGCTTGTAAGAAACAAACTAATCTGTGAAACTAAATATAATTTCAGTTTTGCAACCAGTTAATAAATTTAAAGAGTATCAATGAATTATATCTTCAGTCTTACCTCACAGCCATGTGATTCCAAATTGATTAATGTTTGTTATCAGCAGACTATGGTAGAATTCTGATGTACCACACTATAGAAGAAACAGGATAAATAGTCTGTACGATGTGTAGAACTTTGGCAGCATTGCAGGGCACAAATTTAAAAGTAACTAGGATGTAAGAGGCAAGCAAGGAAGAAACACCACTATTGGATGAGCAGAGGAGAAAGCATATCTGAGGGATTCAGCTGTATTAAAGGGAAACTATAGGAACCAAAGTCAAACTTTCTCTATTGACGTCTTTGGACCCAAGTAATAGAGATTTTGTATTTGTGTTGCTAGGTGGTAGCCCCGGCTATCCCTGTTTTTTCATTGATTCTGTGAGTATTTCTTAGTATTGTGACCAGCACAGATTCAGACATTGTGTTATACCTACAATGTGCCTATTTCCCTTTTCCCTTCTCCAATAATCTGCCGCCACTGAAATCTGGAGCCAAATATATCTGGTAAGTACACACAGATTTCCTTGAGTTGTATGGGCTCTTCAATAAGATAGACATTTAAATGTCTGAGAGCTATAACCTCTGTGTGGCTGTTTTTTATTGGAATTGGGGTTTGTTTGTTTTTTGTTTTGTTTGTTTGTCTCATCTGTACTTCTAGGCTTAAGAATAGAATAGAGGATGGCAGAGAAGAAAGGATAGTGAAGGTGTGATGGCAACTATGCTTCCTTCCAAATATATGTGAGGAGTTAGCTTTAGCTGAACTCACTTGCCCACTAAAATAATTCCACAAATAGAAAACAAACTGACCAGGATATAATAGCTTGAGATTTTGATGATTTGCAAGTAGTTCTAAGTTGCTTTGCAAAGGCTTAGTTACAAATACATTTAGATTTGGCCAAAATGGCTCATATTTTGTTAAAAAACAAAAACCAAAACTACCCTCACCATTCTTCTATACAAGTACATTCTTAGCCGGGCATGGTGGCACACACTTGTAATCCCAGCATTTGGGAGGCTGAGACCAGAGAATCCGGGTTCGCGGCCAGCCTCAGCTACCTAGTGAGGCACTCCACAACTTAGTGAGACCCTGTTTCAAAATAAAGAATAAAAAATAGGGTCAGGCGTGGTGGCGCACGCTTGTAATCCCAGCATTTGAGAGGCTGAGACTGGAGGATGTCTTGTATATAAATGAGTGGGAAAGCATCTACATTGTAAAGTAAGCAACGCCAATAGTAAGTGATAACAAACAGAATTAGCATCTAGATCTCAACATTGGTGCTTTTTAACCCTACTATTCTTCTTTATTAAAGGACTGTATAAGCCGGGCGTGGTGGCGCACGCTTGTAATCCAGGCATTCAGGAGTCTGAGACCGGAGGATCTGGGTTCATGGCCAGCCTCAGCTGCTTAGTGAGGCACTCTGCAACTTAGTGAGACCCGGTTTCAAAATAAAGAATAAAAAAATAGGGCTGGGGGTGTAGCTCAGAGGTAGAACGCCCGTGAGTTCAATCCCCAGTACCACAAAAAAAGAAACAAATACATTCTTGGAAATTTTTAATAGTATTAAGGGAAATAACCTTAGACTTATGGCTAATATGATTAAGCAGTTGTATAATTCTTTTTATTATCTTCCTGATTATGTTTAATCTGTCACTAAGAATGTTTTCCTTTAAACCGGGCCTGGTGGCGCACACTTGTAATCCCAGCATTTGGGAGGCTGAGACCGGAGGATCCAGGTTTGCAGCCAGCCTCAGCTACCTAGTGAGGCTCTCCGCAACTTAGTGAGACCCTGTTTCAAAATAAAGAAAAAAAAAAAAAATAGGACTGGGGGTGTATCTCGGAGGTAGAATGCCTCTGGGTTCAATCCCCAGTACTGAAAAAAAAAAGAAGGTTTTCCCTGAATGCTAGCTCAAGTCACCTATACGGTCCTTTATTTATTTATTTATTTTGTGTGGGGGGGTGTGGGTGTGGGTGTGGTACTGGGGATTGAACTCA
Source organism: Graphiurus murinus (assembly GCA_004027655.1). Lineage (NCBI taxonomy): Eukaryota > Metazoa > Chordata > Mammalia > Rodentia > Gliridae > Graphiurus > Graphiurus murinus. The sequence goes on from PVLC010017154.1 coordinate 29,550, forward strand.
GGGGCGTTCTACCTCCGAGCTATACCCCCAACCCTAATTTATTTTGAAACCAAGTCTCACTAAGTTGTGGAGTGCCTCACTAGGTAGCTGAGGCTGGCCACGAACCCAGATCCTCCGGTCTCAGACTCCTGAATGCCTGGATTACAAGCGTGCGCCACCACGCCCGGCTTATACAGTCCTTTAATAAAGAAGAATAGTAGGGTTAAAAAGCACCAATGTTGAGATCTAGATGCTAATTCTGTTTGTTATCACTTACTATTGGCGTTGCTTACTTTACAATGTAGATGCTTTCCCACTCATTTATATACAAGACATCCTCTTTTCCTCTGACTTCCAGGTTAAATCCAGGTGTATCACAGAAACAATTTTTTTAATTATGACATACTGAAACATACTTTTTTTTTTTTTTTTTTTTTTGCACTACTGGGGATGGAACCTGGGGGCATTCTACCTTTGAGCTACAGCCCCAGCCCTATTTTTTATTCTTTATTTTTGAAACAGGGTCTCACTAAGTTTCGGAGGGCCTCACTAAGCAGCTGAGGCTGGTCGTGAACCCGGATCCTCCGGTCTCAGCCTCCCAAATGCTGGGATTAGTAGGGTATGCCACCACTCCTGGCTGAAACATACTTTTTAATGAAGAAAAAAATAGTTGACATTGTAACCAAGCGTTTAATATACTGAATGTCAGAATACTGGAAATACTCTTCTCATAGCATTTTTAAAATCTAATGGTACTTTTCATTCTCTAGGAATGTACTTTTCCTTCCTAATTCTCAACCTTCTTCCTCTTTTCCAGATCATTGGATTTTTTTTTTCTCATACTTGGCAGTCTTCACAATATACTTTTGAAAGTATCAGTACTATTCTCTCTCTTCCTTTTATCTGAAAAATTAGATAAGGGACCTGAACCACAGTGTCTCTTCTCTAATAGGTGCCATTCCACAGTGGTCCATGCTCAGTAGTCTGAAATTGCTTTGTTTAAACAAAGACTCAGAGGAACTCATGAATGACTTAAACAGTTCTTGTAAATTCTGTTAAGCAAATATGCATCAAGTGAAGCATGCCCATAGTTTAATGATCCTTTTTTTTGATACTAAATTATTTTATTAATGATTTTGTCTTGCATAAGTAACCATAGGATTCTTATTTTTTTTATTGGAATAGTAAAATTAGCTATTGAGGGGAATGTGTGTTTTTAGTGCTTTCCAACTAAATTATTTCTAGTTTTGGTTGTGATTATAGTCACTTTTTTGTAGTACTAGGGATTGAACCCAGGGGCATTCTACCTCCAAGCTACAATCCCAGTCCTACTTTTTATTCATTATTTTGAAACAGGGTATTACTAAGTTGAGAAGGGCCTTACTAAGTAGCTGAGACTGGCTGTGAACCCAGATCCTCCCATCTTAGCCTCCCAAGTACTGGGATCACAAGCGTGCAACCACGCCTGGTGTGATTTTAGTAACTTTAACCAACATATATCCCACAATCTTCTTGCATTAGAGAAGTTCTTTAGTGAGCCGGGCATGGTGGTGCACGCTTGTAATCCCAGCATTTGGGAGGCAGAGACTGGAGGATCCGGGTTTGCAGCCAGCCTCAGCTGCTTAGTGAGGCCCTCCACAACTTAGTGAGACCCTGTTTCAAAAATAAAGGATAAAAAATAGGACTGGGGCTGTAGCTCAGAGGTAGAATGCCCCCAGGTTCCATCCCCAGTACTGCAAAAAAAAGAAAAGAAAAGTTCGTTAGTGCCAGGCATGGTGGCTCAAGCTTGTAATTCCAGTACTTGGGAGGCTGAGGCCAGAGGATCCAGGTTTGCAACCAGCCTCAGCTACTTAAAGGCTCTCTGAAACTTAGTGAGACCCTATTTCAAAATAAAGAAAAAGTAGGACTGGGGAGTGTGGCTCAGAGGTTCAATCTCCAGTACCACCAAAAAAAAAAAGTTCAGTAGTCTTTTAATAGCCTTGAATATCTTCCTCTTGAGAGAGTATATTTTAAAATTATATACTTTGTTGTCAGTTACTGGGTTGTTCTTTATTAAAATTATTGAAACAAGTGGTCAAAAATCTCGTGACTTATGGAAAAACACCTCCAGTACCTGACCTAATGCCAAAAAATTACCCTCCTGGGGTACCAGTCATATAGAGCATCAAATGTTAAGTGAAACAGTTCCTCAGGCCCTCATGGCTCCCTATGTGGTTCAAACCTGTAGGTTTTCCTGTCTCAAAGATAAAAATGAAAGAAAGGCTGCTCAGTGTGTGGGGAAAAACATTGCTTAAGGTGTCTAGGTTAAAGGTGCCATTGCTCCACTGAGTAAACGCTGACTTCTTGGCAAAGCAAACTGACTTTGTGGAGAAGACAAACACCACCTCTGAAAATTCTGCTGGAAGAATCCTCTTTAGACTCAGGTGAATTGGCAGCAGTCTATACTTGTGAGCAAAAGCAGCCTCTGGCCCTGCATGATGGCACACACTTGTAATCCTAGCATTTGGGAGGCTGAGATCGGAGGATCCGGGTTCACGGCCAGCCTCAGCTACCTAGTGAGGCACTCGGCAACTTAGTGAGACCCAGTTTCAAAATAAAGAATAAAAAATAGGTCTGGGGGTATAGCTCGAAGGTAGAATGCCCCTGAGTTCAATCCGCAGTACCACAAAATAAAAAAAGAAGTGAACCCAGAGACATTCTACCTCTGAGCTACACCTCCTGTTCCCACGAATATCATACATGATTAATTTCTCCCTCTTATTTTCACAAGACTTTACTGCTACTCTCATGTGGTTTCATGGCTAGGAACCCGAATTTCAAAGATAAGGACAATGTCAAAGTTATCTTTATATAACCCAGCTGGCAAATAACACAGAGTCCTCTTCACTACCTTATGTAACAAATGACCAGGTTTTGGGGTGGGTTCAGATGTTTCAGAATTTTTTATGTTGTCATACTTTCAAAATATATGTGATGTTTGTATAGACATACTTGGTAATTAGTAAATATGGATATTAATGCAAATTAGATTGCTTTAAGGAATCTGAGATACCATTGGAAATTTACTGATCCAACTTCTCTAGAGTAGTATTCAACTGACCCTGCATTAAACCACTATGAGCCGGATGTGGTGGCGCACGCTTGTAATCCCAGTACTTGGGAGGCTGAGACCAGAGGATCCGGGTTCTCAGCCAGTCTCAGCTACTTAGTGAGGCTCTCTGCAACTTAGTGAGACTGTTTCAAAACAAAAATTACAAAGTAGGACTGGGTGTGTTAGCTTGGAGGTAGAATGCCCCTGGGTTCAATCCCCAATACCGAGGAAAAAAAAAAAACACTATGACTTGGTTTCTGTAACTTTGTATTGAAAACTTTGTGTCATATTTTCTTTTCATAAGTAAGAATTTTAGTAGGATACCTCTAAGATGAGTCTCCCAAAATTGGTAAATTGGGATAAGTTAAAAAATCAGAAACAAATTTATATATAAATTGGCCTTTTTTTTTTTCCAAGACAGTCTATAATGTTGAATATCTTTTGATAATCTACAAGAGTAATATACACACTAGGAATTTAGTTCAGTAGTAGAGTACATGCTAACCATGTGCAAGGCCTGGATTCGATCTCTAGCAGCACCAAAAAAGGAAAAAAGAAAAAGTAATATGCAAAACATTTGAAATTTCTTAGGGGAATATCACTTTTTAAGTCCCATTAGACTATAATTCAGCCAATTCCATTGTAAGAAGTGATGTTCCCCAGATGTGTAGAGCTAGACCTAGATTCTGACACCATGATAAATGTGTATGTTTTGAAAGGTGGTGTTTCTAACATAACGTCGCATATTCATATCCCATTTCCATTCCTGTCCTTTCTTTTCCTAGGGGTAGAAATATAGCACTGTATGTTTTGATGGTGTTTGGAATTTGATGTGTGAACTTGAAATACTTGTCATTTGATGAACTGAAAATATAAATATGAATATTAATTGTTAGACTAAAAAGTGAGAAGTTTCTTCTGTTCCTTTACTCAATCTCAAATTTAGGTAGTATATAGGAAATACACAAGGGAAAAGGGTTTGTTTTTGTTTTGTTTTGGTACTAGGGGAAACCCAGGCACCTTCTACCTCCAGGCTATACCCCCAGCCCTATTTTATAGTATCATTTTACAAAAACCTTGCCCTGTTTAAGAATTCACTATTCTATATTTTGATTTTGATATTGTTAGTATGTTGTTTAGGTACCAGGTAAACTTCATATTTATATCTTTAATGAAGGTCGATGCCAGATTTTATTCAGTTATTTAGTCCTTGGGCAGAATCCCTGAGGCTTCTAAGCAGTCACAGAGATGCTATTGTCTATAGTCAGTCACTGGGTCTCACTTAAGTCGCCGAAAGCCTCACTAAATAGCTAAGGCTGGCCGCAAACCCAGATCCTCGGGTCTCAGCCTCCCAAGTACTGAGATTACGTGTGCGCTACCATGCCCGACAGCATGCCTATTTATATGATTTTTTTTTTTTTTTTTCGGTACTGGGGATTGAACTCAGGGGCATTCTACCTCCGAGCTATACCCCCAGCCCTAGTTTTTATTCTTTATTTTGAAACCAGGTCTCACTAAGTTGCGGAGTGCCTCACTAGGTAGCTGAGGCTGGCCGCGAACCCGGATCCTCCAGTCTCAGCCTCCCGAATGCTGGGATTACAAGCGTGCGCCACCACGCCCGGCT
>PVLC010017155.1:0-34208 GCA_004027655.1 Graphiurus murinus
TTCTGAAATAGTACCATAATTATAAAATCAAGCAAGATGAACATTGAGTATGGAAAGCAGTTGATGGCCATGTAAACCCAACTTTTAAATTTGCCAACATGAACACCAAAATATTAACCTAAAAATAAAAGTTTGGGCAACTGAATTGAATGGTGCCTAGAAAAGTTACTATGATAGGTAAAAGTCTGCACAGGAGGAAAAGCACTTACTGGTAAATACAGTCCGAGACATATTTGAGACTCAACACTGCAGAGCGCCAGGGTTGACTCTCCATTCAGAAGTGGTTTCTTCCTTTTCTTCTTTAACACTTTTCTTTTTTTTTACCATCACAATACAGACGAAGTTTTCTTTACAGGACTTGACTCTGCTACTTTTTTAGATTATGGATACCTTGATAAAATTCTTTTGAGAATTAGCTGGGTCTTAAAAGAATCTCTTTGGGTAGAAAATATAGTCTGATCACGTAAAGCTCAGAGATCGAAGGCTAGATGCTCCTGTGGCTGTTTCTTGCTTTTCAATTTCCCTTATTGTGTCTCAGTTTAAGTAGTATACTTAATTTTATCACCTTCATTATTTGGGAGTATGATTGTATTCTGTGTTGGAAGATATAAGACACTCTGGATAATAAGAACATATTTCAAGTACATTTAAATTAAGGCACGATAAAGTTAGTAATCAGTTACGGTATTTTAACTGGTCTGGAATTAACTTTGTCTCACAATAGTAACAACAGACTTTTCACTCCTTACCAAAATAAAATTTGAACTGTCAACTGTGTATTAAAAGAGCCTCCATCAATGACTGCATTTTTCCTATCATATTTTCTCCAATTTGAATACATATTCATGTAGTATAAATTTCATTTTATGCAGGAATGACAACCAGTTGTGTCAGGCTAGATTGATTGGATTGATTTGCTTAACAAATGTTTTCTTTCAGAACATCCAATTATTCTTATGGGTCATCGTGGGGAATGTCTACTTGTTCTATAGCTCGATTCTAAGCTGTGGATTCATTTAATCATGTTTTACTATAAATTCATGAACTGTAGATAGTGGTGTCCAAGCAATTTTTTTCTTAAATTATTAATAGAAATAGCCAATGTTGGGTGTGTGGGTTTAAATTGTTGTCCCTGGTACAAAATATGTTTCATAGCAAAAATACAATTTAATGCATAATTTATTTAAGGTTTAGCAAAGAGGCAAGAGACGTTCTTTTCCAAACGCAAACACTCTGAGAACAGGCAGCTGGATAACTAAACACTGTGCTTTAAGAGGGAGTGGATGAGGCAATAAATGTCATCCCCAACTCAGATAAACACTAAAATTATATTTATGTGATGATGGAGATGTTTTTGTGGCATCGGGCACCTTTAAAACCCAGCCAGGATTATTGATGAATATGGCCTTTACAGTCTCTCTGGTTTGCTTGTTTTTTGTTTGCTTTGTAGTGATCTTTGACAGATAAAATTGTTTTTCCATTAATCCCCCTTCATTCCAATTTTTTTTAAATCCCCATATGTTCTGATATTTCCAAAACAGTGAGTTGAGATATAAAACTTATCTGAGGAGATGACAAGCTTCCTTTCTTCCTTGTAAACTGACATTTGTTATTGTTTGGGTACTTATCTCTGCTCCTAACTTTTCCAGCTTTCTGCATTGTTTGTTTGTTTGTTTGTCTGTCTGTCTGTTTGTTTTTCATAGGGAAGCTCTTCTGTCTTGGTCACATTGAGCAGTTCTGTGTTAGTGTTTAATTTTCATTTCCAAAGATGTTTGTGTTCTTAAGCAATGAGAGATTTCAGAAATATTCTGAGAATTTTTCTTAGTGCCTGTAACCTGAAATTTGGAACATGAAGCCAATTTCCAGCTATTGGCCAGGTTCTGTTTTGCCTGACACAATGCAAAAGACATATTCTCTTGGAAGAGCCTGTAGGTTGTGCGTATGTGGCATGTATGTGATGAGGGTGTGTGTGTGTTTAATTATGGTCAGTAGCTTCATATGAAATAACCAAATAAATAGAGCTTTAGCATTCAACTAGAATAAAATCTGAGATTTCCAAAGATCCCTAAATTCACAATAAATGTGTATTTTATACACAAGAAAAGGTCAGGAAGGATGAATTGAAATGGACACAGTCAACTAACCAAACTCAGCCAATTGTTATTAGTGTGAAACCCCTCACCTGCTTGCAGCTTGGTGAATTTGAATTGGGTTCTGCAAAATAACAAATTTCAAAGAAAGTAGAATAGTGATTTCGTGTGCTCGGCAGAGGGGAAAATAAGAACTTGCTTTTTAAGGGGTATTATTCTTTGGAATAATGAAAATTTTCCAGAAATGGATATTAGTGATGGTGGCAAAAACATTGTATATGTACTTAATGCTACTGAATTTTGCACTTAAAAAGAGTTAATTGGTGTTTTTTTATATTTTACCACAGTAAAAAATTACATACGTTTGTTTAAAGCCTGTAAGTTTTATTCAAACTTGAGAAACAATAACAACAAATAGAACCATTGTAAATGGTCGATCCATCAATAATAAGAATCTAGCCGGGCGTGGTGGCGCAGGCTTGTAATCCCAGCATTCGGGGGGCTGAGACCGGAGGATCCGGGTTCGCGGCTAGCCTCAGCTACCTAGTGAGGCACTCCGCAACTTAGTGAGACTCGGTTTCAAAATAAAGAATAAAAAAAATAGGGCTGGGGGTATAGCTCGGAGGTAGAATGCCCCTAAGTGTTCAACCTCCAGTACCGCAAAAAAAAAAAAAAAAAAAAAAAAAAAAATAATAATAATAATAATAATAATCTGCTGTATTAACTAGTGATTATTTATGTCTATCCTTTTGGGAGCAGGGTACATATTACTCTATTGCACTGAAGTAATAACAAACATAAAAGCAAAAGTAATATGCTATGTTTTTCACCTACATGGCATCTAGAGCTATAAATGTTGCGTTTTAAGCATTCTGCAGGTAACCAATATATGTAGATTTGCAGACTTCAAAATTACTAATGATGAGGATGATAAATTATGATAAATGTATGCTGATCCCACTTGTCCTTAATGGTCACAACTGCTTAGTGTGATCCCTTGTCTCCTGGCATTTTACCTAACCAAGTGATTAAGTGATGATAGCAGAGGGTCACTCTCTGTTCACTTTGATTCATCTGCAAACATCCGTATTTTCATGATTCTGGCTTTTTCATGGACCCACCTGTGACCTTCTTTTGCACTTGGACAAAGTTGGTTGCGCATCAAGAAACTATTCTGCAGCCAAGGCAATTTATTATTATCAGAATTCTTAGTTATTGGACATTCATAGAAGAGAAATCACAGATTCTCGAAACTAATTCTTGCTTTCTGCAGTTAGTGGGGAAAGTTATATGTCATTGTCTTCCATCTGGGCAGTGGGTGCCTTAGTCCTTCTCTTTAGAAGACCTTGTTCATCTTGGTGGTCTGAAGGAACACAGGGTGAGTTTGAGAAGGCCACTGTATTGTGTAATTGGCAATAGAAAATTACACAAATAATATTTTATTGTGGTTTGTATATAAGGTAAATTCAAGGGGAAAAAATGTGGAGTGTGGGTACTGGGGATGCAACCAAGGGCCCTGCACATGCTCAGCACGTGCTGTACCACTTAGCTACGCCTTCCTCTGTCCAGCTCCGTAAGGGAAGCTTAACCTATGCATTTGTATTTCTCAAGAGAATGATTTAATGTGTATGTTATTCCATGCCTCCCCACTCCTAACAATCTCTTATCTTCCTGATAAACTCTTTGCATGCCCAATGAAAAGGCATACTACTTTCTGCCTGATGTCTACTTCAACCCTCCCAGGTCAACTTAATCTCTTCAACCTATCAAGCAAGCTCAATTATTAACACTCAACGTTAATTCTCTCATTTCCTTCAGCCCTCAAGGGCCAAGACTGTATCCAGCTGCATTTCCCAGCATCTTTCTAATACTAGCTCAACATCATTTTCAGCCTTGTTTCCCCAGTAAGTCTTTCTTGAATGATAAATGAATGAATGAATATATAAGTGGATAAAAAAAATATCCAGCCTTATCTATTTATTTATTTTTTCTTTCTATTTTTTTTTTTTTTTTTTTTTTGCGGTACTGGGGATTGAACTCAGGGGCATTCTACCTCCGAGCTATACCCCCAGTCCTATTTTTTATTCTTTATTTTGAAACAGGGTCTCACTAAGTTGCAGAGTGCCTCAGTAGGTAGCTGAGGCTGGCCGCAAACCTGGATCCTCCGGTCTCAGCCTCCCAAATTCTGGGATTATAAGCATGCGCCACCATGCCCGGTTTCTTTCTATTTTTCTGACATCCAGAAATGACTTTGGATTCCTAGAGGGATTCAATTTTAATATCTATCACTTAAAAGCAGAGTGACATTGAATAAATTACTCAACTCCTCTGAGCCAAAATTCCTTCATCTGAGTATAAAAATTATAATATTTGTTTCAAAAGTTCACAGTAAAGAGGAAATGAAGAAAGTCAGGAGATTAATATTAAGTAACAATCTCTTAAAATAACTAATATAATCAGTAAAAGCAAATGCACTCAAAATCTTGTTTTATTTTCTTGCAATTTTCAGAAGAGCAACCAATAGGCATGAAGGTTACCAGGTTACCGTAAGAGAGAAGTAGAAATAAAGGATAAAATGGTGGACATGTTTTATAGGCATTCTTCAACCCAAAATGAATAGGTTGTATTTGAGATATTTGTTTCTGAGTCAGTCAGCTTAGAGCTAAAATATAAAAAGAGCATGCAGTCAATGGCTTGGCTCTTAGAACTGTCTACATACAAAGTGTAGGGGCTTTAGAATATGCAGTAGGTAATGAATGAGTACTCCAATTTCTGCTCTCATATCTACACTTTTTAAACTAAAGGTGGACTTTTTTGCCCATTTGCAAGATGACAAAATCAACCAGAAACTCTCAGAAATGAATGTCTAGGAAAGCAATTGAGGGAAGATCTAGATGAATATTATTATTAAATAGAACTAAACTAAAATTCTATTTGCCACCTATGACGCTGGAATTGGGGAAACCATCCAGAGCTCTTGAGTTTTAGTTTCTTTGTATGCAAAATGAGAACAGTAAAAATGGCACAGTTGCCAAGAAGAATTCTATGTCAGATGTTAGGAAGAATCTTTCTTGTGTCTTCATGCTTTTAACCCCCAGCATGAGCTCACATCCACACATTTCTTTATCTGTGTATATAAAACTGTCCTTGAAATTGTTCCCATTGCAAACGCCTTCATTATTCAGTTTTTCATCCCTATAGAATTCTTCAACTTGCCATATTTTTTCCTAAGTAATTCTCTGTATCCTTCTCATCTTGCTCAGCCTTCGATGTTGTCAGGTCCTTCGGCTGGCTCACTGTTTCTGTTCGTTTTGTTATCTGACTCCGGCTGTGCCAAGCCTTCCCCCGGGGATTTTGATTTTCAGAACTTTTGCTCCAGTGTCTTCACCTTTCTTTGCTTCTGTGCTCCCCATAAAACCCATCTACCACCGCCTTTATTCGCCTGCTTCCTCCACTGAATGTTCTTCCTTTAAGATCTTATTTAGCTTTTAAACTCTTCGTGTCAATGTTCTTTTCTCTTTTCCTCTTTATGTTGTCATCTTTATCTCCTTCCTTCTATCTCCTTCAGCATGGGCTTTCAATACATCTTTAGTAGAATATTTATTCTCAGTGCCTTTTCATTTTTTTTTTTTATTCTTTGCCTGACTCTTGGTGTCTCCCTTTTTTTCTTTCTTGAACAAAGCTGCCTCTTCTTAAACAAGTCCGGTTTCCGCCTTGTCCAGGACAGTTCCTTTCTGCACTTATTCCTCTACATCTTGTTTGTCTTTTACACACTCTTCTGATTTTTCAAGTAGCTTTTCTTACCACATTGTAAATCTAACACTGATGTATTTTCCGCAGTTTTTCATTTGAAAGGCCATGCAACATTCTAAATTCATCTTGATATACATGCTTTTTATTTCTGTCTCTTCAGCCTGGCTTTGTTCTTCTGATTCCCTTTCCAGGATCTGCTTCTGGGAAGCTGCACTGATATATCAAATCATAAAGTCATAAAATGTTACAGGTAGATGGAGCCATAAATATCACCTCAACCAGACCTTATGTATTACCAGAAAGGAAAATAAGTGAATGACTCCTTCTAAAGGCCCAGCTTCTGAGTGCAACCTCCCCTGCTCACTTAGAAGCTTTAGGTCTAAGAGCTGCGTTCAGTCTCGATTGAGAAGTTACACCTGTGTAATATTCAGACTCCTTTTCTGCTTAAAAATGAGCTGGTACAGCACATACGGTTATTTTTAATTGTGGCAAAATACACATAAGACAAAATTCATCATTTTAAAGAGCACAATTTAGTGGCATTTAGTATATTCACAATTTGGGGAAGCCATCATTACTGTCTAGTTCCAGAATATTTTTATCAGCCCAGAAGGAAACTCTATACCCATGAAGCAATCACACACTAGCCCTACCTCATGCCCAGCTCCTGGAAACCAACCACCATTCTGCTTCCTGTATCTAAGCATTTACCCAACCTGGATATTTCATAGAAATGAAGTCATATACGGTGTGGCCTTTTGGACCTAGCTTCTTTCCTCAAATATGGCTTTATAATCTGCTCTATACAGTTATACAACCTGAAGAGTATGTGTGTGTGTATGGTTTAGGCATATACAGACACACACATATATAAAATAAACTTATTTTCGTAAGTATTCTATATATACAGTGCTTTTTTCTATTCCAAAGTTTTTCATATTCTCTTTTCATAGGTGGTAGTACTGTGCCCCTTTTTCCACAACTAAAATATCTCTTCTGATATTAAGTGTAACTGCTAAAGCACAGAGATGAAGCATGTCTCAACCTGTCCTATGCAACAGGTACATGGCTCTCACAGGCCTGCATGGACTCTCCAGGTGAACATTCTGTGTACTTGACAAAGACTCTTTTTGGTCTTTGTCCCCCAGTCAATAAAGCAAACCCAAGCTGTACACTGATAGCCTATATATATATATATATATATATATATATATATATATATATATATGCCTATAGGCCTATAATCAAAGGCTGTCTCCTTCAACATCTACCACCTTGTAGCATAGTGAGGAATAGGCAGATTTGTCACATAAGTGTGACAAATGGAACACATGGTTATGGGACAAATGGCTGTCCACATGACAGCTACTCCTCAACTACTTCATGTGGGTTGCATCTTCCCTCCTCCAGGGACTTCAGGCCACTCTTTGCAGATCTCTGCTTGAAAGTCCTTCAGTAGTATCCTCCTTAACATGATGCTGGGCCCCATCTATGCCATGGACCAAAGGAGGAATGGTGGAAGACCACCCTTCTCTCACTTTCCTTCTCTTACTACCTTTTTATTTTTTTCACCATCACACCTTTTGATATCCTCTTGCCAGTGTGACATGCAGAAGGAAGTTGATTATTTGATGATAACTCTTGAAAGGAATATACATAATTGTATGTGCACACATGCACTCGTGCCGAACACACACACACACACACACATACACACACACACACACACATACACACACACACGCACACACACATCTGCCAAAAACAAATGCTAATTTTTATCAAAAATATAGTCTAGAGTTGGGCAAGGTGGCACCCACATGTAATCGCATCTATTCAAGAGGCCGAAGCAGGAGGACCATGAGTTCAAGGCCAGCCTGGGCAACTTAGAAAGATCCTGTCTCAAAATAAAACCAAAAGGGCTGGGGATGTGCCTTGGTAGTAGAGCACCTGTCTAATATGTGCAAGGCCCTAGATTCAGTTCCAAGGTTATGAAAAGAAAAATAATAATTTCCATTGACATTAAGTATATATGTGAGAATACAAATGTCAATCTCAGTATCCTGTATGGGGAGGGAAGAAGGGGAGGGGTCTGGGGGAAAGCCCACCAAGTGCTGTGTGCATGTATGACAGTACCATTATGAATGACATTATAATATGAGAATATAATGCACCAATAAAACTATAAAAAAGGAAACAGATCTTTCCTAGATATGCATTATAACTACACAGATCACCTGCTTCAAAGACAATAGGTTTCCATATTCGTTATATTTATTCATCACCCACCTACTAACAAGCAACAAGGTTCACCACCTAAGATGCCTATTTGAAAAACAGAACTTTCTACCCATTGATGACAATAAAAACACACAGTAAAAGGTTTAGATTTACTGCTGTTCTCTCCTAACACAAGAATCACACTTGGAGGCAGCACGGTCCTGCTGTGTGTGAGCAGAAGATGGGTATGCAGCCTTTCTTGTTGGAGCAGTAGACTACTGAGCATGATGCTGAGATGGTGTGTGAGGTGGCTCTTCCAGTCCCATGTTCATTGAATTCATCCCATTTTAATTGACAATCAGCATCCTTGCAATGTTATTTCTGGTGGGGTAACTGTTGTCTTGTAAGAGAGCCTTTCACAATCAACTTTTCTTTCCTAAAAAGGATGGCACAGACATCTCTTCATATACATTGCCTTGCTGTTTTAGCTTTCTTCTTTTTTCCCTACCTTTAGCCTGAAAAAGAAGTCAGAATGAAGAAATATAATTTTCTCTTTTTGCTTATCCTGTCTTCCTTTCCTATCTTGATCTGCCCCATTGCATCTGTTCAGGGTGGCTGCCCACCTGTCTTATCCTGGATGGGTGAGAGAGGTGAAAATCCTGTCCTTAGAGCAAGTAGACTTCCCTCCATGTCTTAACTCCTGGGACTTCTTTTTGCTCTCTTATTTACCTTTGGTTACGCTCCTAGAACTTCTGCAATACCTCCTCCTTCCTGTCCCTTTCTCTCTCTCCACGATAGCCATGCTGACTTCTTTCAAACATGTGCAACACAGTTGTCAGACCTTGTGACAATTCAGCACACAGGGTGGGCATATATGATTATCATCTTGTATCCCAATGGATTACCTGGTGAAAAGATTGAGGTTGAGACTCCTACTTTTCTGCCTGTATATGTAGTTCTTTTTCCTTCTTATTGCTGACAAAATAGTGATGTTAGTCACATCATGGTTAAAAAATAATCAACTTCAGACTAGTTTCCTCTAGAAATTCATATTAAAGAGAAACGATGAGTACTTATTTCTCTAGGGCAAAAGTCAGGAAGGGTTGACTCCCAGACAGAACTGTTGAATATTGGAGGATTAGTGTGTGAAAGCACATCCTGCTGTTTCCACTTCTGCCCCAATCCTAGCTTGGGGTGACACTACCAATTAATCAAGCATCAAGTATTTATTCAGCACATATTCGGCACTTAAGGGAACGAAAGCCAAAAAAAAAAAAAAAAAAAAGCCACATTTTAAAAACGATGCAAAGGACAAAAATGTGTCTGCATCCAACCCGGCTTATTTGCTTTTAACAGATGCTTAGGCTCCCTCTTCTACTCATCTATGTTTCATCGACTTCCTTTCCAAATGCATGTTCGAGACTTTCCTCATTTGCAACTGGTCAAAAGAAAACTCTTCCCTCTTTTGTCCTTTGCAAGGTGACTTTTCTAAAGACTAGTTACAAACACCTGTGGACAGGAGGTTATTTTTAAACCATATCGCAAATTACCGTATTTTCCTTTGAGAAATGTTTATTAGTATGGGATCCCAAGATTGGCCTGTGATTGAAACCCACTCTTGGACAACCCATGAAGGACAAGTGATCTGGTCCTCTGGGCATCAAAGCAGCAGCTGAGAATTGTGTGTCTTCAGTGTTATAGCACTGGCAGACAACTACGAAGCTAGTTTGCATATGATTTGTATGACAAATAAATTACTATTATTTACTCACAAATTATTTACCATTACTCAGTAGCAATAGTAAATAAACTATTGAGGTAGTTTAACATAAATCTGATATATAGAAATTGATTCTTCTACGTTTGAATTACTTCAAGGGACAACATTGTCTCTGGACCCTTTTATCTATCTGATGCACCTTAGCTGAAGAGGTGACCTAGCAATATCCTAAGGGACTTGAACCTCATGAGTCAACCACACTAGCCAACACTGCCACCATCCTTATATGAGCCAGGCACTGTTCTAAGTATTTAATCTTCACAATAACCCCATGACCCAGAGAGTGGCCTTATTTCCATTATACAAATAAGAAAACTGAAGACTATTAAGAAAATTGCCCAAATTCACACAGCTGATAGGTGTCAGTGTTAGGGTTTATATTTTGTTTTTTGGGGTTTTTTTTTTTGCGGTACTGGGGGTTGGACTCAGGGGAATTCTACCTCTGAGCTATACCCCCAGCCCTATTTTTTATTCTTTATTTTAAAACTGAGTCTCACTAAGTTGCGGAGTGCCTCACTAGGTAGCTGAGGCTGGTCGTGAACCTGGATCCTCTGCTCTCAGCCTCCGGAATGCTGGGATTACAAGTGTGCGCCACCACGCCCGGCTAAGGGTTTATATTCAGATGATGCTACTCCCTCTAAAATCCCTTGTGAGTTGCGTATTTTGTTTTTATCTTCCTTCTCCCACCCAGCCCCAAGGGAAGAAGACAGAAACCCTCAAGTGTGTTTCTTCGTAGGTTCCAAATGCTGTTAAGGAGGGAATGGAAGGGCAGGAAGGTAGGCACTGATCTCTTCAACCTCAACACCACCTCCTCCCTGCTGGTATTTCCTCAGGCTCTGAAAGGTGGGTTCTGTCTCTTAAGGGTGCCTGTCTTACCAGAAAAGAATGATTTTAACCCAGTGCATAGTAGTAAAAGAAATGTACACATGTGTACCTGCACACACACACACTCACTCACACACATTCACAGAATTGCAAACTGAGCCCTTAGTTGCAGACTTGAGTAGCTCCCCCAGGATGGGCTTGACTCATTGATCTGTATCATTCTCTTGAATCCTGCTCACAATGCATCACAGGTAAATATCTGAGCAGTAATGTGTTTTGCTATTGTGGATCTCCTCCTTGTTTCTCCAAGCATACCAGAGTCAGAGTCATCCTATGACTTAGGACTTAGTCTACTAAAATAAGTCATAGGGTGGAAGAAGCAGATGTCAGGAAGGAGTAACTGGAAAGTGGGGGTTAGGGAAAGGGGAGAATGTTACAAAAATGGGAGTCAGGATCCTAAGATCCATCAGGCTCTCTGGGAGTCTGCCATTCCTGAAGTAGAATCTCTAAGCATTAAGAAATACTGGAGAAAATGGATCAGAGGAGGGGTTCCAGGCAAAGAAGGAAAACCCTCAGATGAGCAAAGAAGGCAACCTAACTGAGGGAGATGGGAGGGGGCAAGAAGAAAACTCCCTAATGCACATGATGTACATTCACAGACATATCAGTCAGCCACTAAGCAGAACAGGAGAAGGAGGGAGGGTGGAGGGAATGGGGCCGAAAATGAGGAAGGGTTGAATGAGAGATGTGTGCATGTATGCCTCTACCATCTTGTACTTCATTAAGATGTATAATTGCAATGCACCAATTAAATATATTTTCATTTTATATTTACTTATATATACATGTAAAGAAATACAGGAACACTTCACAGAATGGAACCCAAGTTTTTTCCATCTCATTTGATTTCTTTTGGTTGCCTTAGGCTCTGGTTTCTGCAAGACTGAAACCACTGCTAAATTCACATGGATTATTTGACATCATGCATCAGAAACAACCAGTTTCTTGCTGGAATTTATTATATTTCTAACGGGTTGGTTGTTTTGGCATCCTGTTGGGTGTCACTAGATGCCATTTAAAACACATTACTGAAACTTAAATTTGAAGAGGAAATCTTAAATCTAAAACGAGAACCTATAAATAATTGCTTTGGTCTAAACTGACTGGACAAACTATAAAATAAGCCTACCATAAAATCTGCACATAGAATAATTAATCTCTAAATTTAAGTCACCAAATCCTTAACTTCTAGCCAGATGTTTAGAAAAGAGGTGAAAAACATTTTATATGAAAATCAAGATTTTCACCTCCCTTGCTCTTTATGTTCAAGTAAGATTAGTGAGTTGAAATCTTTCAAAGTTGAAAATTTCCAAAAGAAAAGATTCATTATTCACTAGGTTGTGTTGTGATATATCAGAAAAACATACAATAACTTTTGGGATGCACCGGCCATCACAATTCTTTTGAGTGATGAAGGGAAATAAGTACCATGTTTTAGCTTTTTTCAACACGCAGCAGACATTTTTTGCCATTAGCTTAGTAAGCAGTTTAAAGGTAGATGAAGCCAGTTGTGGTGGCACAGCCTTGTAATCCCAGTGTTTGGGAGGCTGAGACAGGAGGATCACAGTTTTGCCTCAGCTACTTGGTGAATCCCTCAGGAACTTAGTGAGACCCTGTTTCTAAAAATAAAGAATAAAAAAATAGGACTGGGGTTGTAACTCAGAGGTAGAATGCCCCTGGGTTCCATCCATCCTCAGTACCTCAAATAATAGTAATAAAAAATAATAATATGGACAAGATGGTGAACTTTCACTAAAATTTTACATGAGACATGAAACATTTAGTTTGCTTGGAATGCAGCTAACGTACTAGGTTTTGATACTTTTTTATTTTAAGCTGAAAATTTACCTCTTTTTAACTATACATCTAGAAAGCAGGGGATTTCAGCAACAGTCAAGGTGTTTGTTTGTTCCATTAGCAACATCTAAAATACTTGAACTTGTACTCAACACTCAAAGTTTAGTTGAGGGTGGATACTCTCATTAGCCTCTTCTGGCTTGAACTTAATATAAAGAGCAGCCTTAGTTGACTGTTGTTTATTGAGACTTCACTAGCCATTAGGTTACTTACCAAACACTTTACATAAATCATTCTGGTCCTCACAAGAGCCCTTCAGGTCGATATTGTTATTTCCATTTAGCAAACGAAGAAACAAATTCAGAGAAGCTCAGATCATGTGGCTGATGAGTAGTTGAACCATATTGCCTTTCTGATAAAATGTATTCCATTACTATAAGTCCCCCAAAACCAGAGTTATAAATTTCATTAATTCTAAAATAAGAGCAGGGCTGAGAATCAAGCTTCAGTAAGTTCCTGTGTGACTTATTTTATCTTGAAGAAGGAATAGCATGTTTTAACCTCTAAGCATCTGGTGTTTTTTTTTCTTATTCACACTACTTCATGATAAGAATGATATTGACAAAGGATACAGAAAAGGGGATGTCATAGCCCAGTGCAGCGGCCCATGCCTGTAATTTCAGTATGTGGGAAGCTAAGATAGGAAGGCCACATATTTAATAAGACCCTCTGTTTCAAAATTAAAAATAAAAAGGGCTGGGGTGTAGCACAAAGGTAGAATGGCTCTGGGTTCAATACCCAGTATCATAAAAAGAAAAAAAAAGGAAAAAGAAAAAGAAAAAAAGAGAGAGAGATGTCATATAACTTAGCCCAGGTCACATAATTCACTAACAGTGGTTTGCAAAAAGGAATTTTTTCTATCTAACCTGGACTTTCTCCTGCTCCTGTTTACTCCAATGCCTAACCCAGGGTGTCCTACCGTCAATAAGTATTTGCTAGAAGACTGAGTGCATGAATGAGCATGCACATGAAGGACTAAAGACATCTATAAACAACCCTACCTCCATGCATGCGTACTATTCTTCAAGTTCTATTATTTGGTGACATGGGTTAACATGCTCTTTGAAATGTGAATCTACACAGTAAACACTTGGCATAACAACTTAGTCTATTGTAAAGATGATCATTCTGTCACCCCCAAGAAACACTTTAAAGTGGTTTCAATGTATTATGAATTAAACATGATCACTTCTTTGCTCTCTGGACAGGAAATGAGAAGAAGATGAAAGTGTGTGTGTATACAAAGTGGTGATTGGTAAACCTTTGTTGGATTAAATGGAGTATTTCACCACTCCGGCAATAGATGCTTGTAATCAAACTCCCAAATACCATGTGACAGTTGCTCTGATGAGTTTTATGTCGTCGCTAATTAAGATTCCTTCAAGTAAAAATCCATCAAGGAGAATTCATAATACCTTTCATATCTGGAACTTAATGGAATCATGTATAATGTCCTTTTCGCATTAAGTAAAACTACCTCCTAAATTCTGAATCAATATTTTTTATTTAGGTTCGTTTTTCTGATTTGTTATCACTTTCTCAATTAAATAATTTAATGCTTTGTTATAGATCTCACTCTAATCCTCTAGATTTTTCAACATCACTATTCACACTATTAAATAAGCAAAATCATGCTGGGCGCAGTGGCACATGCCTGTAATCTCAATACTTGGGAGGCTGAAATAGGATCAGGATCAAAGCCAGCTGCATGCAATAATTTAGAACTTGTTTCAAAATAAAAAATAAAAAGGGCTGAGGGTGTCGCTTGGAGGTAGATTGCGCCTGGGTTCCATCCTCAGTACCAAGTATAAAAAATAATAAAAAAGTCACAGAACATGAAGAAAAGTACTTTACTTACATAAAAGGCTCTCGATGGCCTTACCTACCCTCCCTGTAGTGATCTCACAGAATCTAGTTACCAGACAAAATTCACAAATAAATGATTTTACTTATTTGTGATTACTGAACAAAATAGAAGTTTCCAATAGTTTAGTCTCTGATGGGAAAATTTTGTAAACACCAGGTGGGGAGGGCACAGGTGGTGCAAATATCTTCCACATTTTTCAAATGTCAGCTGTTCTCAAGAGAGGAAACTTAAATAAACAACACCATAGTCTTAGCAGATGTTATCAATGCATCCCACTTTAGTTGCCACTTTCCAATATCTGTGCTGTTAATAACCGGTCAGAGAAGATTTGAAGTTCTTTGATTTTAATCAGTGGTCATTTAAAAAAAATAGCTGTGCTAAATGCTGTCTGTCTGTCCTTGGATCATCTCCCTTCAACAGATGGTTTCTGTGGAATTGTTGTGACACTTCATTGTTTCTGATAGCTGATGACTCATTGTAGGAAACTCCCTGTGTACACAATACGTGAAAACAAGATTGTTGGGTGTTCTTTGCTTCAGCTAATTTTCAAACAGAATTTCAACAGATGTGACAATTTTACCAAGATGTTGTCAAAATAAGAGCAATCCACAGATAAATCAAATCTGGCTCAGGTTCAGCCCTTTGGTACCATTCTGGTTTTCTTCCAGTATCAGGGGACTTTGTATCAATGTCATCCCTGATAACTTGGTCATTGCTTTTGGCATATTGTCAATTTCCTAGTCCTTCCTGATGGCTCGTTTTGCAGTCGATGCAACACTTCCTAGGTTTTCTTTTCCACTTGCCCCCACCTGCATATTGCCAAAGGGACCATGTTTGTAACTGATCTTTAGTTGTTTGGAAATAAAATGAAATCATCTACCAGACAGAAGTTTTAGAGGTCATGGGGAAGATGATCCATTTTGAAGGCACTTACAGTGTCCTAAGGAATGTCAAGCTTAGCTGTGAATGTTAGACTGATAACCTAGCATAGTTAAAAAGGTAACTCCCATAGCTATTCAGTCCTTTAGCCTTGGCCAATGTTGGTAGGACTGGACTCGTTCTAGGAAATGAGGTCAGCACACAGCGTTATCATGCATTATTTTGAGTGTCAAGAAAGGCCATAAACGTAGCCCATTATCATCAATGGCAACTGGAGGAGCAATAATGTTAAAATACTGTGTTCTCATTACAGTGCGCTGACACAACAGAATACTCAGAACCACTCCGGGTAGCCCAGCACAAAAGCCTGGTATGATGTATCATCCCCTCCAAGGGCTAATCAGAAACAGATAAAAGAGAGGAGGCTATCTTGCAATGCTGCACAGTAAATCCTATTTTAAAAGAATAATAGAACCAAGGAGTAATGTTGTTTTTGCAGAGAACCTGGTATGGTAAGAAGTCAGAACTGTGTTCTCTCTGAATAGCAGCTTTTATTTCTAATCAACCTTCCAGAAATACCCAGGGGGCAAAAGTGTGACTGAAAGCAATACAATGTAAATTCTATTGTTTCTCCTATTTCTGAAGTGACTGGTTTTGTACTCTGCTGCATTATTTACCTATTATAAAGAGAAAATAGCCTCAAGTTTTCCATTTCCCGTTTAGGCTGTGGTAATTCTCACTCTGTTCCATGGACTTCTACACAGTGGTAAAATATGTTACAGTATTTGAAACATTCCAGAAAATGCCTTACTCTCAAAACCCTCATCAAGAGAAGAAATCTATAATACAATTTCTATCATATGAAGAGAGAGGAGGGACTCATTCAAGAAGACAGCTCATTTGTATTCTTAATAA
Organism: Graphiurus murinus; assembly: GCA_004027655.1. Classification (NCBI taxonomy): domain Eukaryota; kingdom Metazoa; phylum Chordata; class Mammalia; order Rodentia; family Gliridae; genus Graphiurus; species Graphiurus murinus. Next base: position 16,247 of record PVLC010017155.1, read on the forward strand.
TTCAACATCTCTTTAAATATTATTTGAGAAATGGTAAAGTATTAAATATAAAATTATTAAGTATTTGAGGAATACTATGGGTCTTATTTTCTTTCACTTTTTAATGAGGGTAGATGAAAATGGCCACAAGTACTGTGCAGCTCCTCCAGTCAAGAGGAAGGGTCTGTTTCTCTGCCCATTCTAGTTGGGTTGGCACTGGATCTTGCTTTGATGAATAGAGTGTGGTAAATATGATGCTGGAGCTTCTGAGCTAAGGCCTCAGTGGGGGTTTCAGTTTCTGCCTCCCTCACCCTCTTGGACCACTATCCGCAGGAGGTAAACGAGGTAACCTGCTAGAGGGGCCAGTGGAAAAGAACCAGAGGGGTCATGGCAGCCAGCTGCTATCTGCCCGTTACATACAGAACCTTCTTAGATCATCACAGGACCACATGACAACAGTCTCATGATGCCCTCAGCAGAGACCAGCAGAAAAACCAACCAGCTGATCCCAGCCAAAATCTCAGATTCCTGGAATCATGAACAAATAAGGGACATTGTTTGAAGTCACTACCTTGTGCAACAATGTTATGTAGGAAAAGAAGAATGGCACTGGAAAAGTTGAGTGGATCACCGGGTCTGGCTTGACTAGACCTCTCCCCACAGCCCAGCAACCCCATCTGCAGTGACCAAAAATAGTTGTAAAAGAAGCCACCATGAACCTCTAACGTGGACTGGGAGCCGGCACACCTCCTGGGGAAGTTTATTCTGCTGAAGTCATCGACTGAGTGAAACTACAAGCTCAGGGACTTCATCCTGGGGTCTCTTTTATCGGATGGTTCACCTCAGTGCCAATGGACTGATTCTAGTGGTAGCCTCTTTGTGTTCCTGGCGGCTGACAAATCTGCTTAACCGATAACTCAAGTAAACTTGATGACATAAAGGACATAAGAATGTAACCCTGGTGCAGCAAGATACCTCAAGACAGACCCTTGCAGAGCTGGGTGGGTTCCAAGCCCTACACTTGCGCAAAATGATTTAAAAGAGTAAGCTGGGGTATATGTGTGCCAAGATATATTTCCTTTCACCTAGTAGATTTGTTTTACTTTGTATGGGCTTCCAGACCTCAGCTTTGAGGCACCTCTGAATGGATTTTCTGTTTCCTTCCATGGGCTTGTTTGCTCATCCAAGAGTTAATGAAATTGTAAGCAACCTCAACTAAGTCAACATCATCAACTTGGTCTTTGTGACCTGGCTCAGAACAACCCTTACATTTTTTGAGAGCAGAAGAAAATAAACTTACTATCAGTCTTATCTGTTCACTGCTTTTTGAAAACTTTAAGCAGTGTCTTCCCAACCAAAGTTTTGGACTGGGATAATAAAGCAGAAGGAGAGGTGAGGTAGGGAAGCTTGAGGGAAGGTCTCCAATAGAGAAAGGGATGATGAGAGACACACAGTGCTAAGTGGACTTCAGCTCCCTTTACTCCATCACATTTCCATGGATGTTTAAGGAGCAACTGCAGCATGACAGTCACTTTGCTGGGTGATAAGGGGACAGAGAAGAGTTAAGTATGGCACTCTCAGTGAGAAGTTTGGAATCCATTGGTGCAGATGGACAGTACACATGATCAATTATAATCTGTGGCTACCGATACTGGGATAAACCAAGAACCACAATGTGTAAAGTAGTAGTTTCAATTTTCAATGTTGAGACATGAGTATAGGGGTAACATCTAAAAACTACGCTGTTTCTCAACATCAAATATGCATATGTATTAGAAATGAACTGTGTTCCGTACATATATATGCCCATGTTTCCTTAAAAAGATTGAAAATATTATGGATTTCTTTACATTTACCATGCTCACGCACATAGTAGAAATTCAGTAAATATTTGTTATTCCTGGTAGAGACAAATGTCATTACTTGGTTTCAACTGTCTCCTGATTTGTGGACCTGGGAAGCGCTTTCTGGCCCATGTTGTACTGTGCCTTTCACTGTATATACCTAGAAAGACTTCTTTCTTGTTATAACCAAGTGGGATAAGATAAATATTTACAGAATATCTAGGGAAATCATGCAATGTATTAGATCAGCTTTTAAGAAAAATAATGAATTAGATGAGATGTATTCTAAATTTTCTTACTCTCTTTACCAGCTGGAATTCACTATAAATTCCAAGAACATAGATAGAAGATCTTAACTCCCTCTGAGGCCCTCTAGCATCACACGTATTGAGACCCTTTAATAACTGTTAGCAAGCTAACTAAATAGATCTTCTGTAAATGTAATCTAAGTAATCCTTCGGGCATTGATATACAAAAATTAAATGTTATTTCCTAAGTTTGCTCTAGAAATGCATATAAACGTATGATTAATAATAAAGCACCAGGAGTGTTCCTTTAAGATAACATTTGAAACTGAACTTTTGGTTTAAATTCCTTTGAACTCAGATCTTTCAAAAGAAAGGCATAGCTTTCTTTTCTGATTCACTTAGTGAAATGTCCACTGTAGGAGGAAAATTAAAAATGTACACAGTGGATATGAGACATATATAGTAAGACTTCAAGAGAGTAGGGCATCGATAAAGCAAAAATACTAATAAAGTGATAGTTTCATATAAATGTCTATTTCAAAGAAAATATGAAATATAGAAGATTAAAAGTTTGTAAATTCTTGAAAGATATCTTATCTGAAGGCATTTCTATAATCTTTAATTCTGTGCCCCAGGAACTGGCTAACACAAAAATTGCTTAAAAACAGTTTGTATATTCACAAGTAAATTCATTTTATTTTTTTTTATTTAACCAAATGTATTCTGTTAATGTAAGACAATCCTCTAAGAGTCCTATCTTATTTGTAGCAAAAAAAAAAAAAAAAATCTCAAGAAGCACATGATTGGCTATAAACTACCTGAAATCAAATACCTAGAGGAAATTCACATTTAATCCAAATAAAATAGCAACACACCTTCATATCTTCTTAAACAAAATTTCAAATTAAACTTTGGAAGGTTATCTTATAATAACCAGGGATACTTAAGGAAGGAGACAAAATGCATCTGGTTCCTTGTTCTGCAAACACAACCAACTATGAAGCTGTCCCCACCTCTGCACCTTTCTCTTAATCCATTTTATGTGTCAGTTTTCTTTTCTTTTTTTTTCATATATTCTTATTGGTGCATTGTACTTAGACATCATAGTGAAGTTCAATGTCATACAAACAAACATGCACACAGGTCTTGGTGAGTTTCTGTTTAGGTCAGGTAGATCTCACTCTTTTTTTTTTTTTTTTTCTGTTCCTGAGGCTTCCTATTACTGTTTTCTCGCTTTTGCAATTGAAGGCCTTCTCTTCTAGTTGATTCCATGACCGAAGTAGGACTTTTAAACAATTGACCAACAAAGGGCATCCAGGTATAATATCTCATTTGATCCTCTCCAGGGAGTTATTTTCGTTGACAGGTGATGTTAAGGGATTTACGGTCAGTAAGGTCCACATGGTGATTGAGATATGGAAGATCTCTGTATGGTAGATTGAGCCACATGTTGGCAGAATAGTTTGAAAAAAAAAATCAGTCATTCTTTTCTTGTTGATTCTTTGGTGGAGTATATGCCCAAGCTAATCCTTTAGAAATGGCACCAGACCAGTGATCCTTACAGCAGAGCTGTTTTGTGGTCTGTGTGTGTGTATGTATGTATGTATGTGTGTGTGTGTGTGTGTGTGTGTGTGTGTGTGTGTGTACTTGACTAACCATTCATGAAAACTCAGCTCTGCTTCATGCATAGTCAAAACAAAACCTGAGAAACAGGAATTGAGGAACAGTGTTATATCCCGTTCCAAAAATTGAAAAGGGAGCCGTAGCTGGGAGCAGTCATCAAGAGTTCATTAAAGAAGTGCTTATCATTTTTCCTGGGATGGCCAACCTCACCTATGATGTAATTATGCTGATTGCCCTTTGCATTTTTCCCAGGATTGTACCTCTCTTGACAGAATGTTCTCAGCTCCGCTAGGAGACTCTTCCATCCCTGCTGCTGCTGCTTCTGCTGCTGCTGGAGGTCTAAGATTAAATGAGTAATGAGACACCCAGTGGTATGATACTGTGTCAGATCACGCAGCCTCCAGTCACTCGTGCTTCCCACCTCATTAATTAGGTGCTAATTGTAAAAACTACTTAAAAGTAGTGTTCCGCCTTGCTCTGTGCCCTAACAACCTGATCTTAGTATGAAACTTCCATCAACATCATTCCCTCCGAGAAACAGGCCTAATATTTGTAATGTGAAGGTTACAGATTTTTAGCCTCAAAGGAGAGATGCGCAGAAGCGTAAGTCTTCATGGCACAGTTAACATCTTCATTATATATTCAACGTGCTTTAGAAAGGACAAAATGTAATGTGGCAAAATTTATCTTTCCTACAAGGACGTGCATTTTTATGGTTACCTATTAATCAGTTACCCAGCATAAGAGTCATGTAATTAAAAAAAAGCAAGGCTACTCAAAGGCAAATTAGATTTCTCCTAAGATGACTTCTTTTAAAACACTTTTCAATTACAATAATAAATTATTCTTCACTGAGGATCAGTTTCACGAGGACATTCAGCTTTAATAAATCAGTGGTTTCTGCCTGATTTCATTCAAAACAAATTATTTTATCTCCTTAAAGGCAAGACATTAAATATTTTAGTTTACCTAACTTAGATATGGCTAAACATACAGAAATTTTCTTAGAAGATTCACTATTAAATAAGCAACTTACTGATAAAATATCTGGAGAACAATTATATTCACCATCTAATTCTCTACATAATAGAGACTTGAAAGAATCTAAAATGTAAGCTTTGGAAGTATTTTTTACTGTTCTAAAATATTTTATTTTCCCTGGTATACCGCAGCCTAAACTTGAGCAATAAATTATGGATAACTTTTTGAAATACAACCTGTTAGAAGTGTGGGAATTACTTGTAAGCTCTTGTCACATCGTGTACATACTTTTGAATGTCATTGAAAGAATTCATACATCATAGTTTGAATTTTGCACTTGGAACATGAAAGTATTACAGGTGACTATAGATCAGTGGGACCCAATAGGACTTTCTTCCCATAAGAAAAGGGTCATTTAAGATGGATGGTGACTGCAAGTCAGAAATATAGAAGTCATGCAACCAGCATAGCCTTATCTTTTTTAGGCAAGACTGGACCTTGGTGACAAACTTGCAAAACAGAAAAGCTGCAATTAAAAAGGGCCAAAGCCAAAGGACACCACTGAGCAATGGGACCACTCCCACCCCATACCCCATGGAATGAATAACAGCCCCAAAGGCCATGCTCCAAAGTCCTTAGACTTTGATTGTGACATCTAATCTGACTTGATGGGTTGAGCCACATGCTGGGCATAGGAAAATCCAACACCAGGCTATTGGTGTTGCTGGGATTGGAAAGCTCAGGTAGTTACAGGACTCTGAATTGGAGGATCCATACTTTAGATGGAGAAAGCTGGCAAAATCAGAGAGAGTGTTTGGAGTCCAGCCTGCACCACAGGCCTGTTGTCTTGGCCTCCAAATGAAGCCACGAAGGGCTCTTCCAATCACACAGATTAGGCAAATGAAGCCTAGCCCCCAAATGATCAGCCTTCCCCAAGCCCATTTCACTCTGGGTTGGCAAGATGTATTTGCCACTCACTATCTAATGACTGAGCATCATGCCATCATGCTAGAACTGGTTTATTGGCTCCAGGCAGAACTGGTAGATCAAGGTCTTCAGTGACTATCATTGGGCAATCCAAAGAAAATGATTAGGGATTGAGAACTCCTACCTATATGAATTATTTTCTATTGGGGATTATTCACTTTCTTTGGGGAGACTGTGAACATACCTAAGGATCTTTATAAATGGAATGAGTACTGATTAGTTGGAAATCAGGGAGAGGAAATCCATCATTCCTAGGAATGTTTTGCATTCTAATGCCCTGCCTTCAAATTTTCCATCTGTGGCATTTTCCGTTGGTTTATGCTGGAGTGTGTGAACTGCCATGACTGTCATGAGGTAATGTCTGTAAGGACATCAATCCAGAGTAGACACTTAATGTTTGTTCCCTCCCCTTCTATGCAAAGCTACTAAAGACCCATGTTAAAAATAATGAAAATAATTTTTAAAATGTTTGTGTCCTACATCATGTGTCTTTTTTCCCCTACAAATTAAAAAATGCTATTGAAAATCTCCTGAAAAGCCAAAAAGAATAGCAAACCCCCTGCCCCAATGAGATGGAAAATCCAGGTGCTTGGCTAGAATCACACGCTAGCTAAATGACTCTTCCACAGAAGCCTTGCAGATTTTTATCTCAGTAAAATGAAAGGTTTCTGTAGATTGTAAAATATGTTCTCTTTTCTTCTCTTCTCTCTCTCTCTCTCTCTCTCTCTCTCTCCCCCCACCTTTTCTCCCTCTCTTCCCCTCCCTCCCTCCCTCTCTGTCTTTCTGTCAAATCTCATAAGTGTTAAGTTCACAAATGTCAAGATTCAATTGGACATTTCTATTAACATATCCAGTCTTCAGTTGGGGTCAACTACTTCCAAGGGACAACAGGTTTAGAACTTTCCAGTTTGAATACAGGAAAATCTTGTAGTTAATAGAGCCATAGAGAATAGCACAACCTTTCATTTAGTTAGAATTTTCCATAAAAAAGAGAAATGGGATTATTTTAGTTTATCTCATGAAACAAACCACAGCCATTACAAAATCAAGGGTTTAATATAAATGTTTAAAAGTTTTATGAAATAATGATAATATCTCTAAAGATTGAAACACCTTCCTCACTATTACTTACATAACTTACTTCAAGTACTTAATGTCAAGGTTTCTGTACTGGGGACATAAAAGATCAACTTCAGAGAGACAACCGACTCTCCCACCCAAGGTTATTTAAGTGTGTTTTACTGAGGAGGAGGTTCGGTAGTTTTCATCATGTTAGCACATGATCCAAAAACAGATGAAGAACTACTGCTTTAAAGGAACCACACGGCCCTCTCTGCCCCTCCTTGCAGAAGCAAGCTCAAATGCAAGCAGCATATTTCTTTCAACCGTGTCTAGGTTAGATGTACCTCTGGGCTCTGAGATGTACTCAGCTCTGGAGTAGCCTGTGTTCCATAGTAGTTTGTTCTCTAATTGCTGAGACACTTTCTTCTACTGTAGCTCCAAGTTCATTGGCATGCTCATGGCCACCCAAGAGAAGCTGAACTTTCCTGTGTCTCCTTCCAACCTCCACCTGCCCACAGGTTTTCTTAATTCTCTTAATGTAGAAAAGTTACACAGCAACAGTGTCCTGGGAATCTGTGATTGATCTCTGGGAGTTGTTTCATAACATTTATTTGAAGGGCTTTCTGTGATTGAAAGGTAATATGTAGGGCTGGTGATGTATGTCAGAGGTATAGAGCTTGCCTACCATATACGAGACCCTGGGTTTGATCCCTAGGACCACAAGAAGAAAAGGAGTAATATCCATTTATAACCTACTAAAAAAAAATTCTGGATTATAGGGAAAAGGTGAAAACATTATAACTTGTCTCTGGAAATGTAGAAATAGGACTTTGAAGATTTTCTCCTTTTCATATTTTTTCCACATAACTAAAATGTTATATACACTTCTATAATGTATCATTATATATAGTTATGCACATTAAAGCTAAAAGGGTAGATTATACTCAATATATTAAAGCTTAATGATTAAATTTAAGCAAAACATAAAATATCTAAATGGTACTGTAAAAGAGTTTATCCTTCTTATGGAACCGGACCATGTACTTTTTATTAGAAAAGATAATCAGCTTCTAGCAGTTAATTGGATGTTTGATGTTTGTTTCTTAAATATTTGTATAACATCTTTACCCAGCTATGTGTATTTTTCTTAAAGGGAGACTATATCTGGATAGTGTGCATAGAAGATTTTCCCTTTTATTCCATTTATTTATTTTATATTCAGAATAGGAATAAATTATTATTGGACATTTACTATGGTCTAAGCAATTCTTCATTAATCTTTACAAAGATTCTGTGATTATAGGTACTGTTCTTATCCTCATTGTATGGATGAGTAAACTAGGCTGAAATAAGTCAAATAAAGTCATAAAAGAGTCAGAGTAAGCTAAGCCTACCTTTTTTCTAGCTTACAAGTCCATGTCGTTTTTTTCCAATGATATTTTTTTTTTTTTTTTTTTTTTTTTTTTTGCGGTACTAGGGATTGAACTCAGGGGCATTCTACCTCCGAGCTACACCCCCAGTCCTATTTTTTATTCTTTATTTTGAAACTGAGTCTCACTAAGTTGCGAGTTGCGGAGTGCCTCACTAGGTAGCTGAGGCTGGCCGCGAACCCGGATCCTCCGGTCTCAGCCTCCCGAATGCTGGGATTACAAGCGTGCGCCACCACGCCCGGCTCTCCAATGATATTTTTATTGGTGCATTGTCAGTATACATTATAATAAGGTCCAGAGTGAAATAAACCTACAAGGACACAGCACTTGGTGAGATTTTCCCCCAGGTCCCTCCCTACTCTTTTTGCCCTCCCCTATGTATGTTATTGAGACTGGCATTGATAATATCATATATCTACATAGCATTATTTCTTATCTACTGTGCTAGAGGTTCTCAGAGCATGGTCCCAGACGAGTAACATCAGTTTCACCTGGGAATTGCTTAGAAATTCAAACTCTCTGGTCCCATCAAGAACCTATTGACTCAGAACCACCGAGGGTGGGATCCAGCAACCTGTATTTTCCACATCTTCTCGGTGCTGTGATACGTGTAAAACCCTGAGAACCACTGTTCTACAAGACTGCCTCCAAATTCTAAAAGCTGATTAACTTTATAGAAGGTTTTAAACATTTATATTAAAGAAAATCATGTTAGATGCTCACTGAAGAAGTATTATGTGAGAGTTTTATTGCTTAAGTTTTCAGAATTTCACTTTGGGGATTCCTTGAGTGTTTGATGCCTTAATTCATAGTAATTGAGGCTTAAGAGTGAATCACAGACGCTTTTCACGAAGACAAGCCTGGGGTGCAGTATGCAAGGGTTGTTGGCACTTCCATACCATTCTCAAGTTATTGATGAACCATGGGCTGGGTTAGGATTTTACAGTCTTCAGCTGAGCAGATGACTATAAAAAATGCTCCTAAACAAATAAGGCTTGCTGATTGCAAATATGAAAAATGAAAATTATTTTTAAACCAAGTCCAGTATGTAACCTGCTTTTCAAATAAGTAAGAAAACCACAGCAACTTCACCATCTTAATTCTCATGGCCCACGGCAGGGTCTCTTCCCCAAGGCCAGTTTTCACATCCAGCCTGGTTTACATGCTATTCTTTTCCCTTTCCTCTGTATGTGGCTACTGATGAGGAGAAACCCACACATTCAGAATGTCATTTACATACTTCTGAAGTCCGAGGCATTTTGGCGTTAAATGTGTTAGGTTTTTAAGAACTCAGGTGAGATTAGGTGTAATTTAATATAGATATGGCCAGATTTAGTGTCCCTGGATAGCCAAAATTCAATTTTTGTTTAATTAGTATTTGAAGGGGAAGGCCTCCTCTAGCCATAGTAATCGGATTTTCACTGTATTTTTATTCCTTTCCAGATCTGACTGTCTTAAAATTTAATTACTGTTAGCAAGACCTTTCTGGGAAGAATAGAAATATTCTTGTAATAGTGTTAGCGTATTAAATGTAATTTTCAGGTGGCCCTCCTAGGATTCCAGCACTCCTCCACAGAGCCAATTTAGCGGCCTTGTTTCTGCCCTGACAGTTCACATGCATTCAACTCAGAAATATATTCTTTCCCTGACTCCTCTGATGCTATTAGAACTTCATTGTCCTAGTATATTAGAATGTTCACTCATTTGTGATAAGACCCATCAAATCTGATGTGCATTTTAATGTTCTTGTGAATACCATTAAACATGCTAATTATAACTCTGCTGCCTTTCAACATAGACTTTTGTTGGTTTGTTGGGTTTGTTGTTGGTTGTTTGGTTTTTCACCATGTTAATCATTTGTAATTGAAAATAGAAGGGCTTGAGGAAGGGTTGCTATAGAACAAGATAAAGGGAAAACAGACATTTTTGCATAAAGACCAAGGTTAAGTGACTCAAGAATTAATACAAGTGCATACAAAATGTAACTGTGACCAAACTTTAAAAAGAAGTATGTAAAGGGGTAGGAGAGATGGATGTCTGGAAAAATGTGAGGGGCAGCTTCTTAAGCTAGAGTCATCGACGAAAAGCTCAGGGCGGTCCCCTCCTTGGTGCAACCTCTCAGTTCTGGAAGGAGCAGCTGATTCTCATCCACTCAAGAACTCTCAGGCAACTTTTGCCACTTATGACAGGAGAGGGCCAACCACCTGCAGCCCTTCTCTTCTCCCAAGAGGTTATTTGTCAGCCCTTAGACTCCTAATTACTTGGAATTAACATATTCATACTTTCATACTTGATCTTAATTGGAATGTTTATTCCCTAATCCAGAAACAGCAAAAGAATCTAAACATAATGTTGTTCATATTTTGAGTGTTTCTATTAGCATTTCCTCTTGTTTCTTGTAACAAATACAGAGCATTCTCTTAAATTATAATAAGTAAGGGTCCCTGGCATATGGTAGATGAGACATTCATTTCCTCTTTTATTATTTTATTTATTTTGGCACTGGTAATTGAACCCAAGGGGGTTGTACCTTTAAAATACACCCACAATTTTTTTTTCTTTTTTAATTTTGAAACAGGGTCTCACTAAGTTACTACATACCAGTGTCAAACCTGCAATCCTCCTATCTTAGTCCACTTTTTAAAAATGGGATCCATAGTGGATTTCACAAAGCAAGATATATGGTTATTGTACACAGACTTCAGATTATTTTCTTTCTTTTTTTCCAGAGACAAAGACAGAGGTTTATTTAGGGAGATGGGATACATGTTTGAGGGAAATAGATGGTTTTCAATGTTCAGTTTTCAGCTGCCCCTTAAAAGAGAAGCTACCCCAAACACTTGATTGTCTGTTCTTCAGAACTACACCACATTTTCATCTCATTGTTTTTAAAGACATGGTAGTAAATAATTCAAAAGAGTCCAAGTTCATTGCTGCATTTGGCTTCCTGTCAGAAAAAGACACCCAGACAACCAAATGGGTGGTTTCATTGTAGCATCGGTTAATGAGTTTTCAATTCCCTTCACATCTATGCATTTATGTTTTATTATTCAAATGGACAGATGTTTGTAATGTCATTCCAGGCAAGTCAATTTGCTAAGACTTGCCAAGATTGTGGATATGTGGATCTGCAAAGCACATACCTGCAGCAGGTTCCTACTTGTAGCAGTCTCTGTGGTGTTTCAGAGAGGGGAGATTTCTGCTGGGCCTGCCTGGGTTAGGAGACCCCCACTTCCCCTGCCCCCCAGCAGGGCAGGGCGCCTGCATCGTGTGCTTTGTGTGCTCATTACATTTACATGTACCGATTTTCCTTTTGATTCATGACAAAGTTAGTTGGAGAAAAGTGGAATATGATGTTAGCATATTTGATGTTTCTTTAAGGGTCTAAAATACAAACTCTTGGTTTTAATGATTGATGGTATGAAATGGAAGAGAAATTCATGATTAGAAATATTCACAATTAGCTGGGCATGGTGGTGCACACTTGTAATCCCAGCATTTGGGAGGGTGAGACCAGAGGATCCGGGTTTGCGGCCAGCCTCAGCTACCTAGTGAGGCACTCCGCAACTTAGTGAGACCCTGTTTCAAAATAAAAGAATAAAAAATATGGCTGGGGTGTAGCTCGGAGGTAGAATTCCCCTGAGTTCAATCCTCAGTACTGAAAAAAGAAATAGTCACAATTGCCAAACTATGAGACCAGCCAAGACGTCCATTAATAGATGAATAGATCACAAAAGTATGGGATATATATCCAGTGGAATTCTACTCAGCCATAAAGAAGAACAAAATTATGTTATTTGCAGAGAAATGGATGGAACTAGAGAATATTATGCTAAATGAGATTAGGCAGTCAAAAAGAGTGAATGCCAGGTGTTCTTTCTCATATTGCAGAAGGGACTCTAGACAAAGGAGAAACGTTAGTGGAGTGAAGGAAGAGACCTAACTGAGGGAGATGGGAGGGGGGAGAAGACTTGAAGAGAGAAATATTTCAATGGACATTCTGCACATACACAAACTTATCAAAGCCAATCACTGTGCTGAGCACGAGAAAGTGGAGAGGAGAGCGAGTGGGGTGGGAACTGGAGGAGGGCTTGACAAGTATTGTTCCATGTCTGCCTCTATCACCCTGAATTTCATCAAGAGGTATGACTACAATGCACCAGTAAGAAAAAAAGAAAGAAAGAAAGACCCACATTCTCTATTTTCTGCTGGGACCTGACTCTCTCAGCATCATTACTTACCTTACCCCTCTCAAAAAATGCTAGGCCTTCTGTGACTTGCAGACTGTTCCCTGGGATTATAATTGAATGATGACCTTAAAGCCCATGGCTATTAAAAAGAAGCATTATAGAATATGAACACTGACTTGCTTGCTTTCTCCCAGGGTAGTTAGTGAAATGGAAGGAAAGCCAAGAATGGAGAACTGTGGCCACTCTCTGAAATATTTTATTTTAAAAACAAATAGCCATCAGGAGAACTTAATTAGGGAGATTATCCTGGATTACCCAGGGCTGGGGGTGGGCACCCAAGGTAATCACAAGGATGCTTAATTGTACAAGAGAGAGGTAGAAGAGGAGTTCAGATGGGGCTTTATATGAAAGACTCCAGCAGCTGTTCTTGGTCTTGGAGATGGAAGAAGGGGCCATGAGCGAAAGAATGCAGGCAGCCTAGAGCAGTTGAATGGACAATAAGACTAAAGCCTCCAGAAAGAAATGCAGCTCTCCTGACACCTTATGTCCAGAAGTATATACATTCAGGAGGAACACCGTGTGTGTGTGTGTGTGTGTGTGTGTGTGTGTGTGTGTGTGTGAGAGAGAGAGAGAGAGAGAGAGAGAGAGAGAAACTGGGTCTCACTAAGTTACTGTGCACTGGCCTTGAACCTGCAATCCTCCTATCTCAGCCTCCCAGGCCTCCAGCTTGGCTGGAGCACCAGAACTTTAAATAGGGAGAAAACATGTTAAGTGGATTTTTTTTCTAGTTCTCAATAAAGAATTTTAAAACATACAATCTCCAAGTATAACCAATATTGATATAGAAATATGTATGTAAATATATGCAAACATATGGCCATATAAATATACATACACTTACATTTGTACATATACATAAATATACATGTACACATATATGCATATATATATATATTTTTTTTTTCATCTCTCTTCTGTTGTCAACTCTTCCTCCTCCAAGGCTAGTTTAGGTCTCACCCTTCAGTGCAGTTGTTTTTTTGGTTTTTTTTTTTTGGTTATTCTATTCTAGGGCTCACCACCTCCTCTAATTGATTTTTTCGTATGACCTCAAATAATTTATTATGTAGACTTAGAGGATGAGACTTTTTATATACATAATTTATTTTAAATGCACGTAAAATCACTTTATACTTTTAATTTTGAAATATTACTGACTCCATAAAGTATATTGAGTATCGACACTAATAATTCTTTTTTTATAATTATTTGGAATGGTAATAGTTTAATGTCCCACAAATAATTATGGGTGATCATGACATTCTAATATGTTAGCACACTGGCATGTTATAATAAACATATAACAAGTGACCAAAAGCAGACTTGAATTGAAAGTGCAGAAAAATGAGTGAGAATCCTAGAACAGTGTAACCCAATAGAACTTTCTGAGATGTTCTATATCTGCAGTTCTCCAATATGGTAACCACTATCAACACGTGACTGTTGAATACTTGCAGCATGGCTAATGTAAATGATTTTCTTTTATTTTAACTGATTTAAATCCAATTTTAAATAGCCACATAATAGCGAGTGGCTACCTTATTGGACATCATGAAGAAAATTTTTATTAGTGGATCATTCTTCATATTCTAAGGACTAGGGTCATTTTGATCTTCTCTAATGTTATTTCTGATTCCTGGGATCTTGAATTACTTGCTGTAGAGCAGTGGTACCTAAAGACCAGTGTACAATTCCAAGCGGGCTGTGAACTGTTGGTTAGTAGCCCACAGCAAGTTAATTACAGAAATCACGAGTAAACACTTAGAAGCTTCTACAGCCACTGCACATTGATGTGACCTTCAAATGTGGAATCAATGGATGTGTTTCACTGAACAAAGTACTTGAGGTATTATCCAGCCAGCAAAGTGAGTATCATTTGGTGTGACCATTGCCAGGCATAGGGGATCACACGTTGGTTCATGAGAGGTTGGAAATTTTGAAATATCTCTCACAGAACAGCTACAGATGGTTTGAGAAGCCCAGGCATAGAAGACTGGGAAACAGGGGCCAGGACTCTAGTCCATTTACCAAAGACTGGCTAAATTGTGTAGATCAGACTTCTCAGAATAATAGAATTTAAGAACAAAAGCATCTCTGGAAACTGTGACTCTACCCCTTCCATCTAAAAAGGAAAACTGTGACATACTTCTAGTACTTACATCAAAGCTTGGAGAGCTCCCCCCTGGCTCTCGGGCGAGCTCTTTTTACATGATGCCAAATGGCTTTAGACCAAGAGAGGTCTTATGATTCCCTTGCACAACAAATGGACGTCTCAGAATATTGCTGCAACACTTCCAAAAAAATCCACTCCACAGGCAGCTTGTGCCTGTACTGCCGAGGTGCTCCTCCCCTTTTTTAATGAGTTTAATGAGCCGTCACCATAGTGAATTAAAGCAAATCAGTGCAAACAAGGTACCTACCTAGCTCAATGCGTATGGAAAACGGAATCAGTGAAAACAGGCCTTCTACCAAAGTTATAGACTTTGAACAAACGATTGATTAATTTTCTTTGTTTGGTTTGGCCATAAAACGATGCTTCCTATTTTTATTTTTCTTCTTGATTTGTTCCTGGAGAGTGGAGAAAATGACAATGGGGAGTTAGCGTAGCTGTTGGTGATTTCCTAAAAGGAGCACAGAATATATCCAACAAAGCACTATTCTGTGTGTTGGATATAGAGCAGCCACTTGGTTAAGTGTACCATGGATGGTGCCAGTTTTTTCTCAAAGTCCACACCATAGGCTGGTGCTTCCAGACACCCAGAAACACCTTTCTCTGGAAGATTGCTGTTGACCCTGGGAGTCATCTGGCTTGAGAAGCCGTTACTTTTCTCCTTTCTCCTTCCTCCAGGGGATGGAATGATTTCTCATCAAGAATGAGATGAGAAGCCGGGCGTGGTGGCACACGCTTGTAATCCCAGCATTTGGGAGGCTGAGACCGGAGGATCCGGGTTCGAGGCCAGCCTCAGCTACCTAGTGAGGCACTCCGCAACTTAGTGAGACTCGGTTTCGAAATAAAGAATAAAAATAGGGCTGGGGGTGTAGCTCAGAGGTAGAATGACCCTAAGTTCAGTTCAATCCCCAGTACCGCAAAAAAAAAAAAAAAAAAAAAAAAAAGAATGAGATGAGAAATCTTCATATCCTCTATCAACTCTTTTGTGTTTGGATTTGAGGGTTTGAAAGTCTGACCCTTTCACCCTGTGATGGTCCATGCTCCAGAACTTCTTGTGGGATAAGACCAGAAGCCTACCTACGCTGCCTCCATTTCTTTCTTTCTGCCTCCTCTCACTTCCTTACAGATTTCTCCTAGGGCACATTCTCAGTGAGTCACTACTACTAGCTTTTCCATCTCCGGCTCGGCTTCTGAGGGATTTGACTAATGGCATGTATGCTAAGTGAAACTTTCAAATAGCTATTTTCTGTTACCTCCAATATTTTGTCCTCTGGCTTGATTTGAATTAACAATAATATCTAATTATCTTGTTCTTAAAAAAAAAAAGATATCAATTTTTAAATCCTTTTGAAACAACTTGAAAAGTCTTCATCTCCTGAGTTGGGACTTCTTTTCATCTTTGATCACTGATTTCAGAGCAAAACTTCTGCTCTATTATAGAGCATGTGGCTGTTTCTGAGCATGTGTTAATTGCTATTTGTTATCTGATGAGCCCATTGTAAAAGTTTCTTTGCAAGAACTTAACACATCTCAAGTGCATGACTGTTTTTTTATGCAAATAGAAAATACCACAGATTTTTAAATCTATGAAAGTTTTTTAAATATTATTTAGTGGGGGATCTAATCATCTAAATGGGTGTCCTTTTAGAGGAATGAAGAAGCTTGTTTTATTAATTTCTGATAAATAAAAATTTGTTTAAAATAGCAAACTTGGTAAATTATAATTTGGGGTTTTATATTCAAATCATGTTGGTTGGCAAAGGAAATGGAATTTATTAGGAGAAATGCTATAGCTATTTGCATAATGTTCTGATGCGAAAACATGAGGAAAATCTGGCTGCGTATTACTATAACCTGGTTTAACTTTGCTTTCAAATGTTCATTCACCAGCCTAAGCCTTTTTCTTTCCCAAATCTCTGTGGAGCTCACATAAGATATGTACTTAAGGTAATGTAAAAAAAAAAAAAAAAAAAAAAAATTCCCACTTTCTCTAGATCCTTTCAGTGTCACATGTTTGTAATAAATCTGGTTGTCAGTTATCTCTATTTCCACTAGAGATTTAGTAATGGAGGTGGAGTCACTAAAATCTCAATTTCTGTCTACTGCAGTCTTTCATTTCTCTTTATTTTATTCATCCAGGTGGCTCAATCTCTTACTATTCAAGAAGAGAGCTTACTTCTCAAAAAATTGCTAATAAATGATGCCTTCTTTTCTCCTATTGCCTCCTAAAATTGTAATAGTACTGCAAATTCCCTTCTTAATTTGCAGAATTCCCAGAATAAAATTCTAGAAGATGGTTCACTTGCAATGAATAGAGCTGAACTAGAAATTTTCTACAGTGTTCAACAAAAGCAGAATCACTCCTAATCATTTCTAGCTTTCATCCTCGGCTGATGAGGCCCATAATCTTGTAAAGTTTTAACTAAAGACTTTCCCATGAGGAAAATATGAAATACACATTTTTGTGCATGATTAAACAAATATTTGTTGTTAGTCAGTGGGATTAAAAAAATGCAGTCCCTATATTTAAAGCGATCCAATTGTGAAAGAGAAGACAAACAGACACGAGCAATTCTAATTTAGTGTGATTAGTGCCAGATGTTTGGACAAGACTCCTGCAAGCTGAGAGGTGAGGAAAACCTGTCCATCTGCTGTTTGGGAGAGACGGAGAGAAAGGTCATGGAAGATTTCTATTCGACATGGTTTGTTACTCAAATTGAAAAGGGCAGCTTTAAAGATACTAACCCTAAATTATTTAATTCCCATATCTATCATTACCTACATATTTCTTTTCTCTCTCAAAATTAAACTTAGTCTATTATTTCTCTCTCAACTACATTTCCTCCACATCTACTAAGGATTAGGGTTAATCTAGTGACAGGAAACCCCAAATAACAAGGGCTTAAATAGGATGGAACAGATTTTCCCAGCTGGTAGGTTGGAAAATTTATCAAAATCTGTAATGCTAGTTTTTCTTTCAGCAATATCTCCTCTGTCATGGGGTGTTGAGTTGGGCTTATACAAGACAGTCCGCAGTGTTCCCATGGCCTGGATACAGAACTGGTCCTCATGGCTACACTCAAAAGATTGGATGTGGGCCATTTGAAATACTTAAATTTTGGAAATCCAATTCCTACTAAGGTCTAGAGAGACTTAGGTCAGCACTGAGTCTCCCTTCCCCTCCCCTCCCTCCCTCCTCCTCCTCATTCGCTTCCTCCTCCAAGTATGCTATTTATTAGGGAAAATGCTATAGCTATTTGCATAATGTTCTAATGATAAAACATGAGGAAAAGCTGACTGTGTATTACTATAGCCTGCTTTAACTTGCTTTCAAATGTTCATTCATTCCTCAAAAGTGCATTCCTCTTCCTTCTCCTCCCTCCCTCCCTCC
>PVLC010017156.1:0-34230 GCA_004027655.1 Graphiurus murinus
AAAAAAAAAAAAAAAAAAAAAAAAAAAAAAAAAAAAAAAAAAAAAAAAAAAAAAAAAAAGTAAAAGACCAAGTGACCTTTAGAGGCAAACCAATTAGAATCACTCCAGACCTCCCAAACCAAGTAAAAAAATCCTAGAGGGCCTAGAGCAACAACATATTACAACTCTACAAGAATATAACTTGCAACCAAAATTCTCCTACCCTGCAAAACTATCTCTCAAAATAGACAGGGAAATAAAAACCTTCCATGACAAACAGAAGCTGAAAGAATTTATGTCTTCCAAAACAGCACTAGAGAAAATATTCAAAGAGATTAACTACAAAGAAGATCTAACCAGAGAAAAATAATTTCCAGTAAGCAAACAACTAAGCAAAGAAGAACAAACACTACCTCAAACAGAAGTTAAAACTCAAAATGTTAGGAATTAAAAATTATCTCTCAATAATCACACTGAATATAAATGGCCTCAATGCCCCAATAAAAAGACACAAGGTGGCAAAATGGATTAAAACCCAAAATCTATAAGCTTCCTGCAAGAAACACATCATAAGCAAAGATTTCCACAAACTAAAGGTGAAGGACTGGAGCCAGGTAATCCATGTCAGTGGAACTCAAAGACAAGCAGGAGTAGCAACTATTATATCAGACAAATTAGACTTCAAGCCTAAGATTATCAGAAGAGAAAAAGAAGGTCATTTTTTACTGGTAAAAGGAATAATTCAGCATGAGGAAATAACAATAGTTAATATTTGTGACCCAAACATAGGTTCAGCCTCTTTCATAAAACAAACCCTTTGTGATATAAAGATATACATAGATCCCAATACAATAATACTGGGAGACTCCAATACTTCTCACACATCACTAGACCAATCTCTAGACAAAAGGTCAGTAAAGATGCCTCAGACCTAAAGAATACCATAAACCAACTGGACCTATTAGACACATATAGAATATTTCACCCAACTACAGCTGAATTCATATTTTTCTCAGCTGCCCATGGAACATTCTCTAAAACAGACCACATTCTGGGCCACAAAGCAAGCACTGGCAAATTAAAAAAATGTAACAGAATTCCCTGCATCTTTTCAGATCACAATGGAATGAAACTAGAAATCAACTACAAGAAGGTCCAGAGTAACCATGTAAACACATGGAGACTGAACACCACACTGCTGAATGAGGAATGGGTCATAGAAGAAGTAAGAGGAAAAATTAAAAAGTATCTAGAAACAAATGAAAACAAAGTATCAAAACATCTGGGACATCTTGAAGGCAGTACTAAGAGGAAAATTTATAGCACTGAGTGCCCATATAGGAAGAACAGAAAATCACCCTAATGACACAGCTCAAAGCCCTTGAAAAACAAGAACAGTCTAACCCCAAAGCCAGTTGAAAACAAGAAATTATGAAAAGCAGAGCAGAAATTAATGAAGCAGAGAATTAAAAAATATAGAAAGTCAACAAAACCAAAAGCTGGTTTCTTGAAAAAATAAACAAGATAGACAAACCACTAGCCAACCTAACCAAGAGAGAATCCACCCAAATTACCAAAATAAGAGATGAAAAAGGTGATATTATCACCAACATGTGGAAATCCAGAGGATCATCAAAAACGACTTTGAAAAACTATACTCCAACAAAATGGAAAGTCAGACAGACAATATACCAATGGAGCAGAATAGAAGACTCAGAAACAAATCCACACACTTATAGTCAATTGATTTTTGACAAAAGAGCCAAAACCATACACTGGAAAAAAGATAGCCTCTTCAACAATTGGTGTTGGCAAAAGTGGTTAACCATATGCAGAAAAATGGAAATAAACCCCACTTTCTCACCCTGCTCAAGAGTCAATTCAAGATGGATCAAAGACCTGGAAGTCAGGCGAGAGACCTTGCAGCTACTTGAAGAGGGCATAGATCCAACACTTCAACATATAGGCACAGATAAAAACTTTTTCAGCAAGACCCCAAAGGCATAAGCAACTCAAATGAAGATCAATACATGGGATTGCATTAAACTAAAGAGCTTCTGTGCAGCAAAGGAAACTATCAAGAACCTCAACAGAGAGCCCACAGAATGAGAAATTTTTTGCCAGCTACTCCTCTGATAGAGGACTAATATCAAGAATATACAAAGAACTCAAGAAACTCACAGCTAAGAAAACAAATAGCCCAATCAAGAATGGGCAAAAGATCTAAATAGACACTTCACAAAAGAAGGAATAGAAATGGTCAATAAGCCGGGCGTGGTGGCGCACGCTTGTAATCCCAGCATTTGGGAGGCTGAGACCGGAGGATCCGGGTTCGCGGCCAGCCTCAGCTACCTAGTGAGGCACTCTGCAACTTAGTGAGACCCGGTTTCAAAATAAAGAATAAAAAAAATAGGGCTGAGGGTATAGCTCGGAGGTAGAATGCCCCTGAGTTCAATCCTCAGTACTGCAAAAAAAAAAAAAAAAAAAAAAAGAAATGGTCAATAAATGTATAAAGAAATGTTCAACATCTTTAGCAATCAGAGAGATGCAAATCAAAACTACCTTGAGATTTAACCCCAATTAGAATGGCAATCATAAAAAACACAAAGAACAACAAATGCTGGTGAGGGTTTGGAGAAGTAGAAACCCTAATACATTGCTGGTGGGGTTGCAGATTAGTGCAACCACTTTGGAAAACAGTATGGAGGATCCTCAGATGAATGGGAATGAACCTACTATATCATCCAGCAATACCACTTCTGGGTATCTACCCAAAATAATGGAAACCAAACTGCCAGATGAATGCATATGTACCTATATTTATAGCCACACAATTCACAATTACCAAACTGGAACCAGTCGAGATGTCCATCAACAGATGAATGGATTACAAAACTATGGGATATGCACACAATGGAATTTTACTCAGCCATAAAGAAGAACAAAATCATGTTATTTGCAGGGAAATGGGTTGAACATTTAAAACATTAAAAAACATTATGTGAAGTGACATTAGTCAATCGCAAAAAGTAAAAAATCGCTCTTCCTAATATGTGGAAGCTAGAAAGTGCGTCATAAGAGGGACTTTAGATGAAGAAGGAGAAACCTTAAATGAGCAAAGAAGGTGACTTGACTGAAGGCGATTGGAGAGGGAAGGGAATCACCCTAATGCACACGATGTACATTCACAAACATATCAATCACTAAACTGAACATGAGATGGAGGCAGGGGGCAGGGAATAGGGCAGGAATTGGAGAAGGGTTAAAGGAGAGATGTGGGCACGTATGCCTTTACCAGCTTGTACCTCACAAAGATGTATGATTACAATGCACCAAAAAAAAAAAAAAAAAAAAAAAAAAAGAGAGAGAGAGAGAGAGAGAGAGAGAGAGGAAGCTGAGAGTTAACTTGGCATTGGTCTATGGAGAGTTTTTTAGTATTTAAAATTCTATTTTATTTTTATGTGCTTTTATTGGTGCATTATACTCTCACATCATAATGTAAATTATGTTGACAATGACATACATGCACACAGCACTTGGTGCCCCCGCCCCCACCTCCACATCTCACTTCTTCCCAACACAGAGTACTGAGATTGACATTGTTGTTTTCACGTATGTACACGTCATCAATGGTAGTAATTCCATTAATGAACCTCAGTCTTTCCCTTCTCCTTCCCTTATGGAGAGTTCTGAATGCTGGGCAAAGACATCAAACATAGGGCAGTTAGATGAAAAGCATTCTAAAGAGACTTATCATGAGCACCATGTCTTAGAGGGGAGAGAGGTAAGCTTCTAGTTAGGAGCTTCACTGTGGTCTGAGGGTGAAGAATTTAGCAGTAATGAGGGCATAATCTAGCCATTAATTCTGCCAAGATATCCAGTCAATGATGACTTTCTAATGATGTTTCAGCTTTAACTTTTAATCTCAAGTCACTCAGGCTCTAATGTATCTTAAGTTACTATGTTGGTGTTTTTCTTTCTTTCTTTTTTTTCTTTTGACCATTTTCATTACAATTCAGCTTATTCTCAAGAATCACTACTTCTTAAGAAATAATTGTACCAACTTGTCCAGAGCTCCCATCCCTTGGTCAGAGCTTCTGGCTTTAAATGTGGTTGGGAAAGCTTGTGACTTTAAGGGTTGATGGGAAAGAGATCAGGAAGATTTGGGGCAAATCTTGTCACTGACAAAATACCGCAGAGCAGCAGGGTTTGGGTGTCCAGGACATGGGGCCACCCACGTGAAAGATTTCTTTGGCCTGTCCCAAGGTTCATCAGTGAACATGCTTTCAGAACTTGGAAAGTTATGAAGAGGAGCTCACAGTTTTTAATGAGAAGCAACTTAGCCTAGTGGATTTGAAGGCAGAATATCTGGATCCCAGACCTGGATTCTCTTCTGCCAAAATACTTTCACATTCCCAGCAAAGTTTCTCTTGTCTGTGAAATAGGACTAATGATGCTCTCCCTGCCTCTTTTACACATTCACCAGAATAAAATGAGGCAATGTCTGTGCCAGTGTTCTCTAAACCCAAAAGTAACGTGCAATTATTATTTTCCTCTTAATTCTGTGCTTTTTCTACCCTCACCCACCTTTCTGAGCATCGCTTGCCATTAGTGTCCATTTGTTAGTTACTAATGATGTCCTCAATAAATGTTGATTGGCATTAATTATGTTCCAGGGACTGTGCTAAGAGTGTCATTTATGCTCTTTCTCAATTAGAACTATGGCTTGTGGGATAATTATTAGTTTCTTCATCTATGAAACTAGGCCAATGAGACTCAGAGATGTTAGACACCTGCCTTGGGTCACAGGACTGGAAATCAAGCCCAGAGCAGGCTGCCTCTAGAGCCCGAACTCTAACCCTTCTATTGTCTTGCACTGGGGTTAGATCTGACTGTAAGAAGGCACTTGGGGTTAGGATGGTGGTGCACACCTGTAATCCCAGTACTTGGGAGGCTGAGATAGGAAGATTGCAGGTTGGAAGCCAGTGAGTGGCAACTTAGTAAGACTTTGTTTTAAAATGAAAAATAAAAAAGACCTGGGAGTATAGCTCAGTGGTAGAATGTCTCTGCTTTCAATCCCCAGTCTCTCTCTCTCTCTCTCTCTGACACACACACACACACACACACACACACACACACACACACACACACACACACGCACTCACTTGAAGACACTTGGGGCCTGGGAAGGAAATACAGCTTTGACCCCATAACTCTACCTGGGGACAAAGTGGACAAGCTAATTGGGATTCCCTCTTTATCATACTGCTCTCTGTTCCATGCCTGGCTTACTGTCAGGCAGGTCACATGGTGGGTATGAGTCTGAATTTTCTGTTGTAGGTGAAATCTCAGAAAATCGAAATTTAGGGGACTGAAAATGCTGCTTTGCCACTTTCATCTTTAGGATATGTACCTAGGTTTCTTTTTTTTTGCGGTACTGGGGATTGAACTCAGGGGCATTCTACCTCCGAGCTATACCCCCAGTCCTATTTTTTATTCTTTATTTTGAAACCGAGTCTCACTATGTTGCGGAGTGCCTCACTAGGTAGCTGAAGCTGGCTGCAAACCCGGATCCTCCGGCCTCAGCCTCCCGAATGCTGGGATTATAAGCGTGCGCCACCACGCCCAGCTTGTACCTAGGTTTCTAAGAGGAATTTTTTCTTTCTTTCTTTTTTTTTTGTGGCACTGGGGATTGAACCTAAGGGACTTCTACCTCCTAGCTACATCCCCAGACCTGTTTTTTATTTTTGAAACAATCTTGCCAGGTTGATGAAAGTCTCACAATTTGCCGAGGCTGTCCTCGAACCTGCAATCCTCTTGTCTCAGCCTCCCAAGTACTGGGATTACAAGCATGTGCCACCACACTCAGCTTCTAAGGGTAGTTTTTAAGATCATAAGAAAGTTCTACCATCCCTGGTAAAGCAGAGTAGGACTTTGAGTCTTGTAGGAAGGTTTAGAATAGTAATGAAATGAATTGAAGTTGCCAAGTCTAGCTGGTAGGCTCTAAGGCCTATTTGCACAAGAAACAGTCAAGAAATACTCTATAGAGGTCCTGGAGCTCGATTCTGCTGATTAGGACCTTGCATAGGTATGACTGCCTTGCTCTCATATATTCAAAACAAAACAAAACAAAACAAAACAAAAAAACTCCTTCCTGTAAAGAAGCACTTTCCCAATTTAGATTTTTGTAATAAAATGGAAGGCTTGCAGTTGGGACTGCAAATATAAAGAGTGAATGGACTGGCCCAATTTACTTTTTTTTTTTTTTTTTGTGGCACTGGGGATTGAACTCAGGGGCATTCTACCTCCGAGCTATACCCCCAGCCCTAGTTTTTATTCTTTATTTTGAAACCAAGTCTCACTAAGTTGCGGAGTGCCTCACTAGGTAGCTGAGGCTGGCTGCGAACCCGAATCCTCTTGTCTCAGCCTCCCGAATGCTGGGATTACAAGTGTGCGCCACCACGCCCGGCTTCCAATTTACTTTTTAAGAAAGGTTGCAAAGATGAAATTGATAGAATGAACAACCTAATTGTCTCAGCTCAATTCCAAATTTCTTGTTTTTTTTTCTTACTAAAAAGAAAAGAAATAGATGTAGGTACATATTTTAAAAATCGTAAAACCTGACAAAACAAAACAGAAGGTAAATTAACAATGGCCTTTAGGCTAGTATTTTATTGGGGAGGGCAGAGAATGTGCTGAGAATATACTAGTTTGATATTTCTCAATTTGGTCTTCATAGCAGTCATGCATCTTCCTGTTTAAGGTATCCTTTATAGCAAAAATACCTAAGTACACTGGGCATGGTGGCACACGCTTGTAATCCCAGTACTTGGGAGGCTGAGACAGGATGATTGCAGATTCATGGCCAGCCTCAGCTATTTAGTGAGGCCCTCCACAACTTAGTGAGACCATGTTTCAAAATAAAAAAAATTAAAAATAGGACAGAGGGTATAGCTTGGAGGTAGAATATCCCTGGGTTCAACCCCCAGTACTGCAAAAAAAAAAAAAATTATCTATATATTTATTTTTTTGTGGTACTGGAGATCGAACCCAGGGGCATTTTTGCCTCCGAGCTACACCCCAAGCCCTCTTTTTATTTTTTTGTTTTGAAATGGCCTCTCTAGGTGGCTGAGGAGCTTCACTAAATTACTGAGGCTGGTCTTCAACCTATCCTTCTATCTCAGCCTCCCAAGTACTGGGATTACAAGTGTGCACCTGGTCATAAGTACATTTACTTAACTCAAATGTTTCTTTTATTTTTATTTTTTATAATAATTGATGCATTGTAATCATACATCTTTGTTAGGTACAAGCTGATAAAGGCATATATGCACACATTTCTCATTTAACCCCTTCCCCAATTCCCACCCCACTCCCTCCCCCTCCTTCCTTCTCAAGTTCAGTTTAGTGATTGACTTTGATATGTTTGTGAGAGTACATCATGTGCATTAGGGTGTCCCCCCTCCCCCCGTCCATCCCCCTCAGTTAAGTCAACTTCTTTGCTCATCTAGGGTTTCTCCTTTTTCATCTGGAGACCGTCTTATGCTCCATCTTCTCCCTAGCATCCGTATATCGGGGAGAACATATGCTTTTTTACTCTTTGTGATTGACTAATCTCATTTAACATAATGTTTTCCAATTGCATCCATTTCCCTGCAAAGAACATGATTTTGTTCTTTATAGCTGAGTAAAATTCCATTGTGTACATATCCCATAGTTTTGTAATTCATTCATCTGTCGATGGATATCTTGGCTGTTTCCATAGTTTGGCAATTGTGAATTGTGCAGCTATAAACATAGATACACATGCATCGGTCTGATAGTTTGGTTTCCATTCTTTTGGGTATATACCCAGTAGTGGTATTGCTGGTTCATATGATAGGTTCGTTTCCATTCATCTGAGGATCCTCCATACTGTTTTCCAAAGTGGTTGCACTAATTTGCAATCCCACCAACAATGTATTAGGGTTTCTACTTCTCCACACACTTGCCAGCATTTGTTGTTGTTTGTGTTTTTTATGATTGCCATCCTGATTGGAGTTAGGTGAAATCTCAAGGTAGTTTTGATTTGCATCTCTCTGATTGCTAATGATGTAGAACATTTCCTCATACATTTATTGGCCATTTGTATTTCTTCTTTTGTGAAGTGTCTATTTAGATCTTTTGCCCATTTTTTAATTGGGGTATTTGCTTTCTTGGCTGTGATTTTCTTGAGTTCTCTGTATATCCTAGATATTAGACCTCTATCAGAAGAGTAACTGGCAAGAGTTTTCTCCCACTCTGTGGGCTCTCTGTTGAGGTTCTTGATAATTTCCTTTGCTGCACAGAAGCTCTTCAGTTTAATGTAATCCCATGTATTGATCTTCCTTTGAGTTGCTTGTGCTTTTGGGGTCTTGTTGAGAAAGGTTTTACCTGTGCCTATGTGTTGAAGTGTTGGTCCTATGCCCTCGTCAAGTAGCTGCAAGGTCTCTGGCCTAACTTCCAGGTCTTTGATCCATCTTGAATTGACTCTTGTGCAGGGTGAGAAAGTGGGGTTTATTTCCATTTTCCTGCATATGGTTAACCAGTTTTGCCAACACCATTTGTTAAAGAGGCTATCTTTTTTCAGTGTATATTTTTGGCTCCTTTGTCAAAAATCAGTTGACTGTAAGCACATGGGTCTGTTTCTGAGTCTTCTATTCTGCTCCATTGGTCTATGTGTCTGTCTTTGTGCCTATGCCATGCTGTTTTTATTACTATGGCTTTGTAGTAGAGTTTGAAGTCAGGTATTGTGATACCTCATGCATGGTTCTTGTTGCTAAGGACTACTTTGGCTATCCTGGATTTTTGTTGTTCCAAATGAATTTAAGGACTGATTTTTCTATGTCTGTGAGGAGTAACCTTGGTAATTTTATGGGTATTGCATTGAATCTGTAGATCACTTTTGGGAGGATGATGATTTTGATGATATTTATTCTGCCTATTCAAGAGCATGGAAGATCTTTCCATCTTCTAAGGTCTTCATCAATTTTTTTCCAACTTTTTATGGTTTTCCTTATAGAGGTCTTTTACCTCTTTGGTTAGGTTTATCCCTAAGTATTTTATTTTTGGGGGTGCTATTGTGAGTGGAATTGTTTTTTGAATTTCTTTTTCAGTGAATTTATGGTTGGCATACAGGAGGAGAGCTTCTGATTTTTTAAGATTGATTTTGTATCCAGACACTTTGCTGAATTTGTTGATCAATTCTATAAGTTTTTTGGTTGACTTTGTTGGTTCTTCTAAGTATAGTATGATGTCATCTGCAAAAAGGGATAGTTTTAGTTCTTCTTTCCCTATTTTCACCCCTTTGATTTCCTTCTCTTGCCTTATTGCTCTGGCTAGAGTCTCAAGTACTATATCGAACAGAAGAGGTGATAATGGACATCCTTGTTTTGTTTCTTTTTTAGTGGGAACTCTTGCAGTTTTTCCTCCATTTAATATGATGTTGGCTGTGGGCCTATTGTATATTGCTTCTATGATGTTGAGGTATGTTCCTTCTATCCCGATTCTCTGCAGTGCTTTTAGCATTAATTGGTGTTGGATCTTGTCAAATACTTTTTCAGCATCAATTGGGATGATCATGTGATTTTTGTCTTTGATTCTGTTTATGTGGTGCAATTACATGGAGTGTTTTCCGTATGTTGAACCGGCCTTGCATCCCTGGGATGAACCTGACTTGGTCATGGTGTATAATTTTCCTGATGTGGTTTTGAATGCACATTGCTAGTATTTTGTTTAGCAGTTTTGATTTTTAATTCCTAACATTTTGAGTTTTGACTTCTGTTTTTGGTGGTGTTTATTCTTCTTTGCTTAGTTGTTTGCTTCCTGGAAATTATTGTTTCTCTGGTTCTGATGTTTACTTGTTAGTTCTTCTTTGTAGTTAATCTCTTTGAGTATTTTCTCTAGTGATGGTTTGGAAGACATAAATTCTTTCAATTTCTGTTTGTCATGGAAGATTTTAATATCCACATCAATTTTGAGAGAGAGTTTTGCTGGGTAGGAGAATCTTGGTTGCAAGTTATTTTCTTTCAGAGTTTGGAATATGTTACTCCAGCCCCTCCTGGCTTTCATGACTTGATTTGGGAGGTCTGGAGTGATTCTAATTGGTTTGCCTCTGAATGTCACTTGGCCTGTTACTTTTGCTGCCTTTAGAATTCTTTCCTTAGCCTCTACATTAGTCAACTTGATTATTATATGGTGTGGTGAACCTCTTTTTTGGTCTTGTCTGGAGGGAGTTCTATATGTGTCCTGTACCTGTGTGTCAACTTCTCTTTCTATGTTTGGAAAATTCTCTGATATTACTTCTTTGAAAAGATTGTTTATTCCATAAGTTTCACCTTCTAATCCCTCTTCTATGCCTATTATTTTTAGGTTAGCTCTTTTAAAATTGGCCCAGATCTCATCACTGTCCAATTCATGTCGATTTTTTTTCTAAATTGTGTACTATGGATTCACTTTTGGAATTGTCATCTTCTAAGAGTGATATTCTATTTTCCATGTGGTCTAATCTACTGTTTATAGTTTGTTTTGATGCCTTCAATTCAGTTATTGCATCTTTCACTTCCTTCAATGCTTCTCTTTGGTTCCTTTTCAGGTCATCAGATTCTTTGTTTATTTGTTCCTTTATTTCTTTCCAACTCTCCCTACATTCTTTCTGAAGATCCTGTATTGTTTCTAGTATTAAAGATCTGAATTGTTCTTCTGGTAATCTCTGCCATTCTGGGTTGGTGAGGGGTTGTGGTGGCTCATTGTTTCTTTGCTATTTTTCCTTCTCATGGTTTACCTGTTCTTAAATTTATATCCTTGCTGCTCTTGCAAGTTTTGTCATCCAATCTCTACAGCGGGGGTTTACAGGTGTCCACTGGTATATATAGGAGCAGGTTGTGTTCAGTAGTAAAGGTTGGATGAGAAGTAACAGCGATGAATGTAAGAATAGGGTAAAGTAGAGTGTATGGTCCAGTGGAATAAGAGGTTGAGTGTGTTGAGGTGACATATTATAAAGATTAGAGATGGTAGATATGTCGGGGGATTTTGGTAGTCAGTGTAGAGTTTTAAGTGTGGTAGTATGAGATGGTCTTGATATGAGACAGGGAAAAAAGGAAAAAGAAAAGAGAAGAGAAAAAGTGTTGAGGAGAAAAATATAGATGGGAGAGAGGGAAGGAAGCTTGTAAAAGGGATAAGGAGGAGAGTCAACAAACTAAGCAAAAAAAATAAATAAATCAAGGCAATACAATTTGTAAACAGAGTAAAAAAAAAGCATCACACACACACACACACACACGCGCACACACACACACACACACAAAACAACAACAACAACCCCAAACCAAAAACAACGGCAACAACAAGAAACAAAAACAAAAGCCCTACTAGTTTGTAAGTACAGAGCTTAAATTTTTGAGTGTATCTCTAGCATTCTTATTTGTTCTATCCATGCAGGCAGGGGTTTCCACTGATGCCTCTCCTGCTGCAAGTTGTGTCTCTGAGCTCTCCACAGGGCCTGACTGTGTCTCTCTCTCTGCCTTTGCTGGTGGCGGGAGTGCAAACTATATGCCGGGCATTTTCCAGGGTGCCTGGAAGTTCCTTATGCCTTGTGTGCACTGGGGCCCTCCCGCACTTCTGCTCTATCCAATCGCTTGAAGGGCGGGTGACTGAGTCTGCGCTTTGTATAGGGGCCCCCATACCGCAGGGATGCAATTTAACTTACAGATCCCTGCTGATCTGGTTCCAGTGGGAGAGGTGATCTGGGGTGTCCCAGGTGTTCTTGATCACTGTTGATCCTGCGGGGATATGTCACCTGATTAGGGTGTGGAATTCTGTAGTCGCTTACTCCACTTCTGGTCGTTGGGTGCGCAGGAGGTTGTTGGAGGTCTTGGTGCTAACAGATGCTGCTCCTGGCGACTGCCAAAATGGCAGCTGGCAAGATGGTGGCCACTGGTTTGTAGTGTACTCCACTGCATGCGTGTGCGCAAGCTCCTTTGTTCTCCCTGGGTTCTGGTCAGCTGTTTTTGTTGGTTTATTCACTTTTTTTTGCTGCTTTGCTTTTCTTTTCTTCCATCAAGAAACTGTGTTTGCGGCAGTTTTGATTCAAGCTCTGCAGTGCAGTTGTTCGCTGCTCTGGCTCTGGCATGAGAGGTGAGCTGGGTGGTCCCACAGGGGGTTACACTGGTCGTATTGCGGGTTCCGGTTGCTGTAGAAGGTGCGGGGATCCGCTGCCTGGTTAGGATGTGGAGTTTTGGGGTCACTTACTCCACGCCTGGTCGCTGGGTATGCAGCTGGGTGGCTGGCTTAAAGGCTTAAAGGCCGCCGGGGCCGCAGCTCTGTGGCTTGGGGCCGCTGCCGCGCAGTCGGGCTTTCTAGGGTCTCTTTAGTTGTAGTTCAGATTTCATTGTTTTGTTCACTTTTTTTGTCGATTTTTTTCTCCTGTCAAGAAGCTGCTTTTATGGCAGATTTGACTCAAGCTCCCAGTGCCTGAGGAGAGGTGTTTCACTCAGACTCCATCTTGGGCTCCTCCAAATGTTCCTTAAAGTTAAAATTACTTCAATATTTAAAGGCCCTGAGAGGGCCCACAAAAATGTGCCTTGTCAAATTCCCAGAGGAGGATATTGGTAGCTTTTCTTGGGATTTCTGTCCCCTGGCTATTTTTCAGAGTTCTTGCCAACATTTTTCCTGCATATCAGTGTCACCAATTGCAACTGTTGTGAGGTGACCCACAGAGACATACCAGACTCCATAGTGCCAAAGAGGTCTCTTTATTTACCAGCCAGCTGGGGCAAATAGCTCGAATGCTGCCGCCCTGAGTGTTGGTCTGGGCCAGCTTATGTATCCTTTGGTTACAAAGTTAGGGGGTACAGAAAAGTCAAGTTTTCATGATTATAAGAAAATCATTACATCATTTGACAAACACCAGGTATTCATTTGGGACAGACAACATATCTTACTTAGATGCTATCTTGTGGCCAAGACAGCTTCCTCATACCATGCACAGCAAAGCAGATTATAGAAGCAGATAATAGCAGTCAAAATTCCTTTTTACATCCTGCTCTAGTTATGGGGTGCCCCTGTGACCTTTAGTCAAGTTGGGGCTCAGGAGAGCTTGCCTAAGACTTTTACCTAAAAATGGATATATACTGTTTCACAATAGAGGGCATAATATCACTAGCCAATGTTTACTGAGCACTTACCATGCGCCTAGTACTATGCTAAGTGTTCTTTATTTTCTTGTTAGGGCTTTGAACTTTTGTGGGGTTTCCATTATAAACTGGAGATAAGAATAGCATATACATCCAGGATTATTAACTAATCTTCCTGAGAATGCACAGCTGATGAGTAGTTCCTGCCAAGATTTGAACCAGAAACCAGTGCCTGCCATTTGGGCTGTGTTTCCTGTCCTGCTTCACTTGTGCACCTCTAGACTCAACCTCTTTTTGCCTGCAGTCACCTTGGCAGCTTGAAAATGCAGCTTACTTTCTGCAGGTAGTCACAATGATTTGGGGGCTATTATAGCTCAGTGCTCTTCAGACCAGTGGGCAAATTGCAGGTCTTCACTCAGTTGCCCTCAGGACACTGCCAGAGCTGCTGAGGGTATGCAGGAGAAATGTAGCTTTAAAACATCTTTAGCAACAAGCAGCTTTCCTATTTTATGGCTTGCAGAAGACATCCAAGAGGGCTGGGGAATTTGCTAGTCCTGTTATAGGGTTGGCTCGTGCAGATTTTGTTGCCCACCTTCCCAAGGTCAGAGGCTCCTTCAAAATGGCTGAGTGGTGTAAGCCAGAGAGAAAATAGCAACACCTTTGAAGCATGCTGAACTTGGCTCTAATGGTGCTCTTCCTGTTGATTAGAATCTATTTGCATTCATTTTCCAGCAGAAGGGTTTCTCCACTTCCTGAAATGGCACAGAGCGTTGCTGCAGAGCCTCATGTACTGCTGATGATGTTGTTTGGGCAAAATTAGCCAAGGTGCATTAGGCAAAGGAAGAAAGAATCAAAGGCTCATAGATCACCATCTGTGTGAGATGCCTCCTTTCCATTTCTTGGGTGAGGGCAGGTGGTCTTGGTGGGGTTACTTAGGGCTAACTGGATGGAGGGAGAGGGAGGAGACAGGCATTTCCACATCTGAGATGAAAGGCTGCTTTGTAACTATGCAGCTGCTCCCATCAAAGCACTTGGAAAGCTTTTGAAAACATTAACTCATTAAGCCTCCCAGTTTTTGTCAACAGTGGGAAGCTCTTCTCCCAGGCCTTTTTGGGCAATGCAGATGCAAGGTGGGGATCATCCTTTCTCCTGGCTGTTGTGCTTGGGGTGGAAACTGCAGGGTTCCTGCATCCTAAGATCTTTTGAAACTCCTCATTCCCAAAGGTGTATTTTTAAGTTCAGGAGTGCTTTTGAGTTAGAGGCTGGCTGTTTGTTCATTTGGTAATAACTAGTGAGTTGCTTGAGCATTGATTGCATTGAACTTTGATCAATGCCCCAAACTCATTTCTTATGTCTCTGCTCTACATTTGATCTCTCCATTGTCTCTGCATGGACTTGAAATGGAAAGGAGAAGACAGACTATCTATTAAGGAGAAGAAGACATCTATTAAGAAGTTTTTTTTTTTTTTAGAATGAGTAGTGAGCTCACACATTGTTCCCTCTCCCCAAAATAAGTATAGCTGGGATTAAGGTCATCCCATCCTGATTTTGCTGAGAAGAACTATCCTTCCATCTCTCACAGGATGTGGTGGTCTTAGGAGGGATGGTCCCTAAAGGTTTCAGGTTTTTTTCTGGCCAAGAGGTAGACAGGTGATGCTAGTATAGACTAGGCTACACCTTGAAAATTTTCTTACAGTCTTTTAAAGTATTTTTATTCATTATTCTTATCTTAAAGATAAAGCGATAGCTATATGCTAAATCACTTCAACATTGTTAATGTGGATAAAATTTTGATTGGTGGGCATAACTCATATTTTCTGATTTCTAAGGACCAAATGTGGTGGTAGATGGATAGACAGATGTCAGAAACAAGCAAATAATCATTGCAACAAAGTAAAATGAATATGCAAAATAAATGAGTGCTTTCCCAGTGTATAAGGTTACATAATGTTTTATGTAGGAAAACAACAACAACAACAACAACAAAAACAACAAAAACAGCTCTAGTACTTCCACTGTTGAAGGCTCAGGGAAACAGAGCCCTTCATCAGTCTTAGAAATGTCTTGAGTGTTCATCTAGAATAGGAAGGAAGTGTTGCCCTTGACTTGCATCTGAGGTCGTAGAACCTGAGGACCAGGTTATTCCTGGTCCTGCCAATCTGTCTGAACCCAACCATTTAATTTTCTTCTCTAAAATGGGATAATCAAAAAACAAAACAAAACAAAAAGAGGGTAATCATTGGCCCCATTCCTATGATCTATGGAAGGCCTTCCTAGAGATGTATAGATGTCCAGCCAAATTCTAGAAGTTTGCTTCTGACCAAAGTGGCTGAAGAATGAAAAAGGTAGGTGTTTGGTCATTCCAATGGCAGTGCTTGCTTCAGGTTTCTGCTACTGGGTCTCCAGGGCCGCTTTGGTTCTGTCTGTTCAGACAACTTTTAGCTAACGAGGAAAAAGAAGTTTGCTGAAAGGTCATGCAGTAGAAGATACATAGACTGAGTCTATTTAGGAGCTTTCAGTCATTGGCTCTGTCCTTTCTTCTAGGTCTTTCTTGCTTCTTATATCTATCTGTACAACTTCAAATATAATCTTCATGTAGTGTCAACCTAAATAACAGGTTCTCCAAAGATTGGTTTGTTCATGAGTAGCATTGCAATGGGAATATGTGTGTTACAGTAAACTATATGTCTCTTCAAGGTCATTGAGGCAAAAGGGTTTTTTTGAGAGACAAAAATGAGGTTTATATATATTATTTTGAAACAGTAATCCTTGGCTACAAAGATGAATAACACAGGTGGTGTGTGAGTGTGTGTGTGTGTGTGTGTGTGTGTGTGTGTGTGTGTGTGTGGTACTGGGGATTGAACCCAGAGGCATTCTACCTCTGAGCTACACCCCAGCCCTATTTTTATTTTTTATTTTGAAATAGGGTCTCACTAAGTTGCAGAGGGCCCCACTAAGTTGCTGAAGCTGTCTGGGAACTTGTGATCCTCCTGTCTCAGCCTCCCAAGTACTGGGATTTTAAGCCTGTGCCACCACGCTCTGCTCACAGGTGGCTTTAGTCCAAGATTGGACAGATGTCCTGGCAGAAGTATTTTCTGTATGAGGTGTTGTGGTTGTGGTTCTTGTAGAGTCTTTTGTGAATAGCTCTTATTATCAGGCATACACATTAGATCCTCTCTTTCACAATCTCCTGTCTTTATTATTTTGGCTAGGGTTGGATAAAAGTGACTGTATTATAATTCTTCCATAGAGCTATGTTTTCAGCTCTCAGCTCTCTCCTACTTATAAGCCTCTACTTTTGATGGAACTGCCTGTGGGTCAGAGAGCCACAGGAAAGGTGACCTGCACATCTAAACACAATGCAGGAAGCACAGCCCTGTGTAGACATGATGTTATTTCCTGAGAGAGAATCAAATTTACCCCCCATCCCTCAGTCTTCTCTTCCCCCCTTCAATTTCTACCTCATCTCCCTGGGTTGCTAAATCCTACTCATTTTGTGTCAAGCTGTCCCTGCAGGCCTTCCTTCAGGTCCCCTCAGCTTGTGTTGCCCTTATCTCTTGCCTGCTGCAGCCCTTCCCTAACTTGTCCCCACACTGCTAGCCAAAATGATACAAACTCAAAAGCCTCCAGGGGCCAGTGAAGTAAGCTAGAATAAGTGGGAATGGGGCGTGGAGGGCATGGTGGCTGTCTGACTCTCTTGGAAGGACTTGCTATTTCAGTTTTCAGGATGCCACCTCCGATCCTTGGCCATAGGACTGTTCACATTTTCTCTTCAGACTTCCATCCTACTCTGAAGTTTGTGGATGCTGCATGAGATGCTTATTTTCTGAGATGAAGCTTTCCAAAGCCTCCCATGGAAGAACTGTGCAGTTGGGGTGCTGGGGGACTGTGGGATTTAGTGGGGGTACTCAGGAGATGTGAGTCTGGATTGATTTACTGTTCTTCCAGTATACTCTGCTCTTGCCCTGATGCTCAAACTTCTGGTCTCAGCTGGAAGTTCTCCTTTGAGAAGTCTTCTCTTTTATTTATTAAATGATCTTTCTAAACCCTATTTCCTCATCTATAAAAAGGGCATAAAACTCACAGTTTTTGTGAGGATAAAAAGAAAGATACATATCTTCAAGGACTTTATTTCTATCAAACACTGTACAAGTGTGCTATGTGCCACCATTATGTCAAATCTTTCCAGCTAAAAAAGGGATTTATTTATGTTCCTTAGTGCTCTGGAAGCCAGAGGGCTGGAGGGAAAGGGGTCTGGAGTTTTCTCCAGGCACTTTGGGGTAAGGGGGAAAGAAAGGGCAGCATGCTGAGGGGTAGGAATTCGGGAACAGGACCCTGGGGTACTTGGTGGTAGGACAGTATGTGTCTGTGATGGCTGTTAGGACAATACACTGTTCTTCTGTGCCAGGCTCTTGGCTGCTGAGGGGAAGCCATTCATTTCTTGCTTCAGCCAACTTGGTTTCAGAACTGCTCTGGCTTCTGGTCTTTGTTGGAATCCAGGGTAATGAGGGGTAAAGGAATACAGATCATGATAATCTTCTAATGTTTTTCTAATCATCCATTCTAGGAATAGGGTTTGTAATCCTATTATCCAGTTGACAAGAGGGGGAAATTGATTTTGGGGGTGCAATCAATGTGACTTCCAAACAGAAGTGATTTAGAGAAAGTAACTTAGTCTTAAGAGGGGCCTCTCTCTTTGGAGTTGTATTAAGAAAGTCATGAGATAAAGATGAAAAATATGCCCCAGGATAATGATCTGTCCTGTTTAGGTGACTTGCCAAGAGTAGAAAGATTTGGAGTCAGTGTCAAACTTCAGATCAGGTGCTCAGATGTTGCAAACTGGTGGTCCACAGATGAGCATTGTTTGGTCCATGCAGAGTTATTTAAAAAAATCTAATTAGTAGCCAAGAGCAGTGGTGCATGCCTATAATCCCAGTACTTACTTGGGAGGCTGAAACAGGAGGATAGCAGGTTAGAGACCAGCCTCAGCAATTTAGCAAGGCAATAAAGTAGGGTTGAAGGTGTACCTTGGAGGTAGACTGTCCCTGGGTTCAATCCACAGCATGTGTATTCACACACACACACACACACACACACACACACACACACACACACGGACTGGGCTGTAACTTAGAGGTAGAATGCCCCTGGGTTCAATCCCCAGTAATTCCCTCCCCCCAAATATAATTAGTGACCAAGAGAAAAAAATCATAGGAGTTTAATATAAAAACAAGAACTTCCATTGTCTTCTTAAAATCTGGAAGATGTGATACCTGGTTTCCAAGTCCAGCACAACCTCAATCTGGCATACCCTCTTCCCTTCTGCTATATCTTTGATTAGTGTGGTAGCCAGGTGTGAAACACACCAGCCCTGTAGGAATTGGAAGTAAATCTCCCCACTTCAGGGTCTCCCTGCCCACCTGAATCCTGCCAGGCAAATTTGACATCTGACCAGTCAGGATTAAACTCTGGGAAGAATTAATTACTTGTTTGCTCATAAAGTAGGAGTCATAGAGACCAAATATCTTTGAATAAATTCTTTATGTCAGAGAGCTAAATGGACTTCAACCTTCAGAACAGCTAAAGCTTTTCAATGAAACTATCTGCCATGTACAGTTAGCAGTTTTCAGAATTGAATTATAAATAATAATGAAAACTTTTTTCTAAATGCAAATTGCTTCATCATTTAAATTTCTTCCTAATTAGAAGAGTAGACTATCCTTATTATAAAAATGTAAATGTACAGAAAAAAACAAAAACAATATACTAAAAATTCTATGGTGTCAAATGAAAAATTGTACTTGGCTTTTCTCTTTTGCTCCCAAAAGAGAGTCAAAGAGAACAATATTTACTGTCACTGTTTTTATTTTTAAGAGCTCTTAAGAGAATAGCAACTTTCTAGCAGTTTAGGAATAGCAGGCTAGTAGGTTGCTCCTCCATTTACCTTTTAATCACTGACTGACTGGATTGTTTCTTCCCCCTAAAGCTATACACACAGTTAATGTCAACTGTTAGCCAGTTAAAGTTCCATAGCAGGAGATTTACTGGATAGACACTCAATGAGCCTATTTTCCATTGTACCTGAGAACAGGCAGATCCTTGATAATTGGGCATGCAGTGGCCCATCAACTCCTATGGCTGTGGCTAATGTTTGAATTTCCTAGGTAGGTTTGAATGTCTTTGATTCTTTATGTCAGAGAGCTAAATGGACTTCAACCTTCAGAACAGCTAAAGCTTTTCAATGAAACCATCTACCATGTACAGTTAGCAATTTTCAGAATTGAATTATAAATAATAACAAAAACTTTTTTTCTAAATGCAAATAGCTTTATCATTTAAATTTCTTCCTAATTAGAAGAGTAGACTATCCTTATTAAAAAATGTAAATAACATACAAAGGAAGTAAAAAACCAGAGCATTACCACCTAAAGATAATCTGTGTGTGTGTGTGTGTGTGTGTGTGTGTGTGTTTGTGTATGTGTGGTACTGGAGATTGAACACAAGGGCATTCTACCACTGAGCTACATTACAACCCTTTTTTGTTTTTTATTTTGGGACAGTGTCTCAATATATTTCTCAGGCTGGCTTAGGTCTTGTGATCC
This sequence comes from Graphiurus murinus, assembly GCA_004027655.1. NCBI lineage: Eukaryota > Metazoa > Chordata > Mammalia > Rodentia > Gliridae > Graphiurus > Graphiurus murinus. The sequence continues at coordinate 19,733 of PVLC010017156.1, forward strand.
TCCTGCCTTAGCTTCCCAAGTATTGGGATTATAGGTTTGCACCACTGTGCCTGACTTCATTGTTAACTTTTTGATGTATATCTTCCCAGGCTTATTTCTTTGCATATATGATATGCGTATGCATATGTATTTCTCAACAAAAATTGTGGCATTCCAAATACACTGTTAATAATCTTTTTCTATTTATTGACAAATTATAATGTCCATGATATGTGAAATACAGAACTTTCTCTTTTTTTATTTTCTTAATGTGCCTTATTGGTGCATTATGGTCTCACATCATAATGTATATCATGTTGACATTGACATACATGCACATAGCACTTGGTGCCCCCCCCCCATACAGAGTACTAAGATTGACATTGGTCTTTTCACATATGTATACCTAGTTGATGTTAGTATTTCCAATAATGAACCTCAGTCTTCCTCCTCCCCTTCCCTTATATCACCTCCCTAGCTCCAGAGGTTGATCCTTCATTATCTGGAGTTCCTATGGTATCCCGGTTACTCCCTAGCTTACACATATTAAAAAAAAACCACATGTCCCTTCACTTTCTGTGATTAACTAATCTCACTTAACATAATGTTATCCAGGTCCTTCTATATTCTTGCAAATGACGTTTTATATTCTTCGTTATTGCTGAGTAGAATTCCATTGTGTGTATTTCCCATAGTTTTGTGATCTATTCATCTGTTAATGGATACCTGGGTTGGTTCCACAATTTGGCTATTGTGAATTGTGCTCCTATGCACATGGGTATGCATAAAACTGCAGTTCTCTGGTTTCAACCTCTTTGGAAAGACACCCAGGAGTGGTATAGCTGGATCATATGGTGGATCCATTCCCACTTTTCTAAAGAATTTCCACACTGATCTCCATAGTGGCTGAACTAGTTTGCAATCCCACCAACAGTGTAGAAGAGTTCTTATTTTTCTACATCCTTGCCATCATTTATTGTTATTTGACTTCTTGGTGATTGCCATTCTGATTGAGGTTATATGGAATCTCAGTGTAGTTTTAACATGTTTTCAAAGTTTATCCATGTTGTAGCATCTATCAGTGCTTCATACTTCATATGGCTGACTATTCCATTTTATGCGCATACCACACTTTGTTTATCTATTCATCTTTGGACATTTGGGTTGTTTCTACTCTTGGGCTATTAAGAATAAGTCTGATATGAACATTCACATACATGCTTTTGCATGGACATGTTTTTGGTTCTCTTGGGTATATACATCTAGGAGTGGAATTGCTGGGATGATAGGGGAATTCTGTGTTTATCTTTTTGAGGAACTTTCAAACTGTTTTCCAAAGTGGTTACACCATTTTATAATACCACCAGCAATGTATGAAGATTATAATTTCCTCATTGAAAGGATATATCCCCTTTTAGGTCAAAGACTCAAGGACAAATGAGCACCCCATAACTAAACCAGAATATGGAAATGAATTTTAACTGCTATTATCTGCTTCTGTAAATCTGCTTTGCTGCACATGGTATGAGGAAGCTGTCTTGGCCAAAAAAGATAGCATCTAAGTCTGTTTTGAACAAACACCTGGTGTTTGTTAAAAGATGTAATGATTTTTATAACCATAAAAACCTGACTTTTCCATATCCCCAACTCTAACCAAGGAGTATAAAAGCTGGCCCAAACCAACACTCGAGGAGGCAGTACCTCAGAGTATTGTTTGCCCCAGCTGGCCAGTAAATAGAGTGACCTCTTTGGCACTATGGAGTCTGGCGTGTCTCTGTGGGTCACCTTGCAACACTGTATTCTTGCTAAAACCTGTTATTGACCATCTTTTCAATTATTGTCATCCTAGTGAGTCTACTTTTATTTTTAATTTGGCAAAATTTTAATCATGGATAACGTGGAGGTGATCACCTGACTCTTGATTTGGAAGGTTCTGGTTGCTTTGTCTTGTTTCCCTGGAGGATTTCACTTATTTGTTGTCTGTTTCTTCAATCCAATGCGTTCCCTTTGTGTTTTGGGTTTGCAGCTCCTGTCCTTGAGGCTAGCAAGAGTCCCTTGCAGGGCTCACCTGTGCTCATCTGGGCTCTGCTGAATTAATCCTTCTTCCATGTACATCTTTCTGGTGTTTCCACCCTGTTCAAATAGCATTAAGTAAGGATATTTTAGCTCTTTTTTATTGCAATTTTTTGAGTCAATAAAGAATTTATCCCTTCTACTTCCTCTGTCCTCTCCCAATTATGTTGTTTAACATTGATTTTTTTCCCTCCTTCAGGCACATAAAGTATCTGTAGATCTCTTTTTAATGACAAATCAATTCTAACACCTTAATGTTACAGAGTTGTAAGAGCAATTTAAAATTTCACTCTTTGCTTCCCAAATCTTCCTGTTTCAAAAGCTTGAGTCACCCATGGTTGATGGAAGACATTAATGAGAGAAGTTAGCACCATTTTGATTTGTCTATTTTGAAAATAGTTTTCTCATTTGTCAGATGGATTAATTATGAGAAACAAATTGTGGAACTGGGTGGAGATGAAGGGGAGGGAAAGCCAAGGTTCAGGGTCCCATTTTGAGCTGAGGATGGTCATGGGCTGCAGGTCCTCCCCTTACTGTACCTCCCAGGCAGCCTCGTGCCCTGTAGGGTGGTCTGAGCTGCATGTGTGGGTCCTGACTCACAAGGAGTGCTTATTGTCAGGAGGAGGCAGGGCTGGGAAGAAAAGCATTTGCATATTTTTTTTTTGTGGAGCTTCAATTACAATTGCCTCACCTCAGGTTCTTTACATGTATGGTTTCCTCATAGTGCAATGAACTTTTTCTTCATGGTATTTCAATATCAAATACAGATGCTTCTCGACCTAGGATGGGAGTTACAAGCCTATAAACCTGTGATGAGTTGAACATACATTTAACACATTTAACCCACAACATTGTAGCTTTGCCTAGCCTACCTCAAATATGCTCAGAATCCTTACTTATATTAGCCCGCAGTTGGGCAAAATAATGTAACACAAAGCCTATGTAGTGTTAAGTATCTCATGTGACTACCTAGGAGCCAAGACTCGCAGCCTCTGCCTAACAGCACAAGAGAATGTTCAACCACACATCACTAGCCCAGGAAAAGATAAAAAGTTGAGGTATGGTTTCTTTCTGCTGAATACATATTGTTTTTGCACCATTGTAAAGTTAAAATATTTTAAGTTGGGACCATCTGTATTGTAATAAAGTATTTGCTATGGGAAGTTAATGATGTCTTCCTCTCTAGATAAAGTCCAAGAAGGCATGGACTATCTCCTTTTTGATCATGACCAAATTCCCAATGACTAGCAATGAATAAATTCCTAATGTCTTACTAGTATATGCACAGTAATTTGTTGAATGAATAAAAGAAGTAATAAATGCCATCATGGTAAAACAGAATGCATGATGGGGCATCGAATGTAACAGGGGAAGAGAGGTGGTGTGTAGGGTGGTCTCTGAGGAAACAAAAGATGAATAAGAGCCACTTAGGTAAAGAGTTGGAGGGAGGAAATTATAGAAACAGTGGAAACTCAGAGAATCATGAATAAAATAAAAATAGGATATATTAGATATTCAGGACCTAAAAAGTTGGAGCTCTTGGGTCTGGATGCTTGTTAGGCCTTGTTTTTTATGTTTTGGGATCATCTTCTGCAGAATAGTAAATCAAGGTCTGGCTTAACCAATGACTTCCTGAGACAAAAGAGGATTCTGGAATTTAGAAAGTCCACAACCCAAAGAGAGGAGACTGATGGACAGCTCCAGAGGCTGGGGTCTGGATACTCATTCCAGTGGTGGTTCCTACAAGTGAGTTTAGTGAGCCAGATTACAGCACCTCTTAACTGTTTCTCAGTTAAGTCCAGGCCTGAAAAACCCCAGCTCCTGTCTAACCTAAAATCCCTCCACTATAATTCTAGGGCTTGATCTTTCTCAAGCAGAAACAAGGCAAGACAGGTTTATGGCCCACATACCTCTGGGTTTGAATTCTTTCCACTGTCTTGTTTCCCTCCTTGTCCTCCTCTCTCGGCCTTCCTGGTAGGCTGTGAATGAAAGTAGCTGGCTTTACTCCCTGGTGGTGGTGGGGTGCTGGCTCCTCCTGGTCTTGAGGGCTCCTGCTGTCACTTCCTGTTGCTGTCTTCAACACTTGGCTTCACATTTGCTTGTCCTCTGTGCCTTTCCCAATTTGTCATTATTATTTTAGTGATAATAGAGAGGCCACTGGGAATGGAGACTTCAGGCACCAGCTTTTACAGTTGATTAAATGCCTAAAGAACTAAGAGATATGTGGGCTGGCTGGGGCTTGGCTTACCTGTGGCTTATCACATGTTATCTTGCCACTGGCTTCTTCTTTGTAGCTCTTGGTAGCCAGAATCCATCTCACTTGCATCACAGACACTGGCTCCAATTAGGGAACCTAGTTTAACATTTCCCTCAGTGTAAACATTTGAAAACAAACATTTGAAAGTACATAATTTCTTGGGCTTGTGTGGGCTCATATTTGTGTTAACACTTTTTATCTTTGAGGGAAGAATTTTTTTGTGTGTGTTAGTCTTGTTTTTCAATAGATGGAGTGTCACCAAGTTGCTCAGGCTAGCCATGAACTCTTGGACTCAAGTGATACTCCTGCCTCAGCCTCCCAAGTAGCTGGGACTACAGGCTTGGAAAGAGGTTTTCTGGTGTGTGTGTGTGTGTGTGTGTGTGTGTGTGTGTGTGTGTGTGTGTGTGTTATAGGAGATTAAACCCAGGTGCATTATATCACTGAGTTACATCTTCAGCCCTTTGTATTTACTTATATTTGTTGTTTGTTTTGAAACAGGATCTCGCTAACTTGCCAAGGTTGGCCTTGAATCTGTGATCCTCCTGTCTCAGCCTCCCAAGTAGTAGGATAACCATGCTCAACAGAGAAGAAGTTTTAAAAGCACCATGGAGCCAGACATGGCGATCCATACCTGCATTCCCAGTACTTGGGAGGCTGAGACAGGAGGATTGCAGGTTCACCATCAGCCTCAGCAACTTAGTGAGGCCCTCTGAAACTTAGTGAGACCCTGTTTCAAAATAAAAAATAAAAATAGGGCTGGGGGTGTAGCTCAGAGGTAGAATGCCACTGGGTTCAATCCCCAGTACAAAAAAAAAGTACCCAAGACTAGAATGAAGATGAGATGTGGGTGAAGAAGAAATAGAAGGCTCTGATTGAGATAATGGTGAATGACAAATTTTTGCTAAGTGAAAGTTTAGTGTGGTCATATCACAAAGATTTAGTAACATGCATTTAGATTTACCTACTGAAAAGTCATTTGCTATGGCAGGGGTGGTATTCACACTCTGAATCTTGCAGGGACACGTGTGAGAGGCCACCCCTGCTGAATATTTCTACCTTTTTCTATAAAGGAGCTGCCTTGCTGGGTGCTTAACTACAAGGTGGGTTACTTTTGTTGTCTGCTTCTGTGTGAGGTTGATTGTCCTTTAGCAAAAACGTAATGCCTTGAAATTGGGCCACTTTCCTTATGCAGAATCTTTTTTGGTGGTAAAACCTTCTCACTTATTCAAAATTTGGTCGTTTCCCTACAGCATCTGAAAAACTAAAGTTTGACTTCAATCATTCATAATTCAAAATTTTATAGCATTTTAGAAGGAAAACAATCCTGAAGTTGTGCCTTCCTCATCATCTGGAATGGTCCAGATGACAAAGCTAGGACTGCAGTCAATTTTAGTTGTGGGGTAGGAACGAGGCCTGGTCTCTGGGGAGGCGGAGGCGTAGTCAGGCAGATTGCAGCAGTAAATGTGGGCAAAGGCAACACCTGGGGCATTTGTTTTACAACAACAGGAATAAGAATGAGATCATTTAGTAACATTAACATGCAGGCAGCTCTGAGAAGTTTCTAACCAGCTTTTGATGTCCATCGACAAGCGGAAAATCCTCATGGGCAAGACTGCAACTTCTGAAAGAATTGGAGATGAAAGGGAATTACAGAAAGGGGCCCCCACACACGTCAGGCAGGGAGACTTGTTTTACACAGATGCTACTGTGTACGGTGTTGCCATTGGTGGAGGGAATGCTGAAAGGAACTGAAGTCCTAGTGTTCACATTAGCAGAGTGAGATGAGTATCCAAAGTCACAGGGTGGAGCTGGGGTGAGGGGCAGAGGCAACAGTAAAAATGAGCAAAGAGCTACACAGAAGGACAGAAGGCATCTGGATACCAGGAAAGTCAGGGTAATGTGGCTCCCCAATGTCTCAGCCTAGAAGGTGGGCTGGAATGGTTTTAGGGCCATCTGCACAGTAGGAGGTAGGCGGCAATGTGAAGATGGGACCACTAAGCTGCCTTACTGGATGAGGGCCCCAGGGTCTCAGGATGCCTTGGCACATGCCAACCAGTATGGCAGCTGGACTACTGAGGCTGGTGCAAGGTAGTATGCCCAGGATGCCAAGGGCTGAGACACTTAGTATAGACAGTCAAATGTTCATCTTTTGGGATCAACCTCTACGGATAGAGATGGAAAAACTAAAGAGTTTTCTCCCTCAAGGCACTTAGAAGTAGGGAAAGATATACACCCAAGACCACAGTTTACCTAGAGATACATTTACTGATAGTAGTAAGTTGCATAAAGATTTAAGATTTGACTCACTGGGACAGAGCCCAGCCCCCATCTCTGTGATCAGGGACAGTTGAGGTGTCTGTCCTAATGTTGAGCTCAAAAAGTTCAGGATCATCCTTTCTGGACCACACAATGGGAGAGCTTGTCATTCAGAGCTGATTTATCTTTTCCATGGTTGTATTTGATTTCTAAGATAGGGCAAGAGTTTAATTTTTTGTTTTTAGTTTTTTTTTAAGACTGAAAAATTAAAATCCTTTTGTTTATCCATAAAGGCAAAACCTGTGCTAGTGATCCCAAACCTTTTATGTTTTGTGGACCCCTTAAAAATACCTGACCCATAAAATTGTATATATATGTGCATGTTGGAGAGGGAACTAAAACTCTGATGAAAGCTTTGGGGTAAATTTGGACTAGGAGAGGGGACCCTCAAGGGTGTAGTGAAGGGAGGCAAAAGAAGAGGAAAGCATGCAGGAAATATGAAGGAAAATAATGGGTTTTGTAAGGATTCTTTTTCTGTTTAGAAGTATACTAGTGGCAGATGTGAGAAGGGCTAGGCTTGGAGCAGAAACAATTTTCCTTCTTGTTCCTCAGGTCAGGTCTCCGGATTCACACAGGTAGAGGAAGGGACGGAGAAATTGGGATACCTTCCCAATGTGGAAACAGAGGGTCAGATGTGGGGAGGAAGGGACCTTTCTATTTTATTTTTTTTCTGTGGTGCTGGGGATGGAACCCAGGTGCATTCTACCTACCTCTTTATACCCCCAGCTCTATTTTATTTTTTTATTTGAAAACAGGCTCTCACAAAGTTGCTGAGAGTCTTGCTAAGTTACCAACCTACAATCTGCTTGTCTCAGCCTCCCAAGTATAGAGAGTACAGGTGTGTGTCACCATACCTGGCCTGGAAGGGACTTTTACACCAAGGTCAAGGAGTGGTGTGGAGTAGGCCAGCTGCCCTTGTGGCTGTCTCTGCCTCCTTCATGACCTGTGGACAATCTACTGCCTGATGGTTTTGGGGTGTCTTCACAATGAATAGCTTGAGTGTAGGCTCCTTGAGTACTTTGGGTGGGGGTGAGTCTTGACTAATGGGGAGCTGAACAGAATGGCTGGTTTTTCCATGAGCCCAGGTAGGTGTGGGTACTCCATGGTCATGTTTGCCTGCATTCTGAGAGGCATCTATACGCCTTCCTAAAGACTACTCTGTGAGCCAAGGACACAAATGAACACCCCAAGTGACCTCCACCCTTCTAGGGCAGCAAGCTAGACAAGACAGTTTGGGCTTATTCCTTGGGTGCTGAATACGCCATTGACTGCTCACTTCAGGGTTGGAAGTGCACCTAGAAGAGGGGGTTATGCTGGGCAACTATTTTGTTCTCTTTTTAAATTTTAACTTTAAAAGTGACTCGAAGCCGTGCATGGAGGCGCAAGCTTGTAACCCAAGTACTTGGGAGGCTGAGACAGGAGGATCGCAGGTTCACAGCCAGCCACAGCTACTTCATGAGGCCCTCTGCAATTTAGTGAGAACCTGTTTCAAATAAAGAAAAAAAATAGGGCTGGGGGTGTAGCTCAAAGGTAGAATGTCCTTGGGTTCAGTCCTCAGTACTGCAAAAAAGAAAAAAAAAAGTCACTTGAATAAAAAATGATGTTTAAAAGATAAGAAAATGTCGTTGATAAAATAATCTCCCATAATCTCACTCCTCCAGAGATAGTCACTGACCTTTTGGGGCTTAACTGTCTAGACTTCTTACTGATATGCAGTTAAAAGCCAATAACAAGGAGATTATACTGGTTTACACTGTTCCATCTCACAGCATATTCTAGATATTTTGTAAGCCAGTTACCTCCTTATGGGATGATGCACAGTGCGTTTTAGATGGATGCATCAAAATCCCCCGATGTTGCCAACCATAAATCCACTGAAAAAGAAATCCAGAAAACAATTCCACTCACAATAGCATCCCCAAAAATAAAATACTTAGGGATAAACCTAACCATAGAGGTAAAAGACCTCTATAAGGAAAGCTATAAAAAGTTGAAAAAAGAAATTGATGAAGACCTTAGAAGATGGAAAGATCTTCCATGCTCTTGGATAGGCAGAATAAATATCATCAAAATGGCCATCCTTCCAAAAACCATCTACAGATTCAATGCAATACCCATGAAATTACCAAGGTCACTCCTCACAGACATAGAAAAATCAGTCCTTAAATTCATTTGGAACAACAAGAACCATGCAGGAGGTATCACAATACCTGACTTCAAACTTTACTACAAAGCCACAGTAATAAAAACAGCATGGTATTGGCACAAAAACAGATACATAGACCAATGGAGTAGAATAGAAGATTCAAAAACAGACCCATGTGCTTACAGTCAACTGATTTTTGACAAAGGAGCCAAAAACATACACTGGAAAAAAGATAGCCTCTTTAACAAATGGTGTTGGCAAAACTGGTTAACCATATGCAGGAAAATGGAAATAAACCCCATTTCTCACCCTGCACAAGAGTCAACTCAAGGTGGATCAAAGACCTGGCCTTGAACTTATTTAATTACTTATTTTTTTTGTCACTGGGGATTAAACCCAGAGGCATTCTATTTCTGAGTTACATCCCCAGTTCTTTTTATTTTTTATTTTGAAACAGGGTCTTGCTAAGTTGCTGAGGGTCTCGCTGAGTTGCTGAGGTTGCCCTCAAACTTGTGATTCTTCTGTTTCAGCCTCCCAAGTACTGGGAGTACTGGTGTTGGCATCATGTCCAGCTGGCTTGAAACTTTTAACCCTCTTGTGCAAGGAGGCTTGGTCCTCAGAGAACAAGAGACAGAGGCTGGAGTAGGATAAAGCATATTCCTTTATTCACTGTGAAAACCCGGTGAGCAAAGCTCTGGATCTGAGCCCTGAGCTCAGAACATGCAAGTTCTTTTATACAATTGTTAACTTAATTTTTAGAAGGGAAGCATGAGTGGAAAATTTTTATCTAGCATATGCAAGATGTAGAAGTGAACAGCAATTAGTCTCTGCATTGTTTTTCTTTTGTCTAGGAGTTACCTGACTTATCTTGTTGACTTAGCTGCTTTGAATTCATTCACCTCAGAGGGGGCCTGTGAAGAAAGCTTTATTCTTCTATCTTGTCCCTGGGCTTTTAGCCAAGAGTCATCTTCAGGGACATAGCTGGGCTCCTGTCTCACTCCTGCCTCAGCCTCCTGATTAGCTGGTACTACAGCTGTGGACCACTGTGCCTGGCTTGGACAACTTTTTGACAACCCCTCCTCCCCAGCAGATGTTTGTGAGTGAGAGTGTGGCTGAAGACCTCAGGGGAGGATGTCTGGGCTCTTATTTTCCAGGAAACTATTGCTCATGTGTTCTTCAGGAGTTTGCAACTTTTCCCTCTCTCTAGCATAACAAACAAAAACAGAACCCAAAACAGAACAGCAGCAGTATAAAAAACTGGAAATTGGATGTTTAACCAAGTCAATTTTTCCTTTAGTTTGCTGGTGATGAAGATCTGCTTTATTGGGTGTTAAAATCCACCCCAATCGCTCTAGACCTGGCTTCTAATTGCCTTGTTAGTGCTTCCCACTCACAGAAATTCTCTCTCGAACTTACAAAAGACAAGTGCAGAGGAGATAGTCTATACCCAGCATCTAGAATCTTGCTTATCGCAGAGGCATTAATAACTTGTTGAAAGAGTGAATAAATAATCACTCACTCCAATGCATTTTGGTCTTTACTGACTTTCTTTCCCATGTCCTGGCTTGAAGTGGGGATAGAGTATACTGGAAATGCCAAGATGTACAGGTGTACTTGCCCTTTTCCCTCATAGGCATGAAAACATATCTGACATAGCAATTTCCAAGATCTTGGGAAATTTCCTTTCTTTTAAAAAGGTTTACGTCAAGGCCTTCCCTCTGGGTGCAACTTTTTGAAGTCTCTTCTTTTTCTAGTCTTCACTCTAGCAACTCAGAAAACCTGTGCCAGCTTGGGCAGCAAGGTGGGAAGGTAGAGAAGGAAAGTGGCAAGCTGGCCTTTGGATCTATCAGCAGCAGGATGGCAGTGCTTAAGGGAATGTGAACACAGTGTTATTGGGGTAAGATCTTCATCAGAGGAGAAAGACTCCCAAGTTCTGACTACTTTTAGCTGCAGGATGCACTAAAAAAAAGTGTGGGCAGCTGTTTTATGCTAGAGAGATGGCATGCCCTGTTGTCATGGGCAGGAACCTTCATAAGAGGCGAAGGAGAGACCTGAGAATTGGCAGGGCTTGTTTTAACCTGGTGACTCTCAGGAACTGGGTTAATCTGAGTCACCTGGTTAAGACGGGTTTGCTGGGTCAAACTCCAGTGGTGGAGTTTTAATTGCTCTGTCTTAGGTGGAGGGATCAGATGATTAAAACCATAACAGAGCAGAGATGGATAGACGAGGTGGGAATGGCTCAATGCCATCATGGGGAATTGCATATTGATCACATAGAGGAAAATAGAGTTTTAATAAGGAGAAATAATTACCCAGTAAGTCAAGTGTCTGACTTTCTGGCAGATTCAAGACAGCCTGAGATCAGAACGCAAAACACCTGGTAAACATTTTAATCAAGGAAAAAGCAGCTGCGCTGCCCGCCCCCCTTCCCCCAAAGAAGGAACTCTTTAATCAAGCTGTGTTGCCTTGTTTATCAGTGGAAGTAAGAAATGATCTGGCCACTGGGATGGAAAACAGCTTCAGAAACCCAGCCATGTGTGAAGAGACTGGTATGACTAAGAAGGAAGAAGCCAGGGAATGTTTTTGGACCAGATGCCATCCAAACCAACTGATGCAATTATGACAAAGCTGGTGGGGATCTACATATATTGCTGGGCTGGAAGAGGAGGGGGTCTGTGCTGCGAAAGGGAGGTCCCTGTCGTGAAGAGCCAATGGCAGCAGCGCTCTCCCAGAACTGCACTTCGTGTACCTAATTACTGGTACCCGGTGCAGGACCAGCAAGTGCACACTGTAGGTGTATAATAAGGAGCTTTGTCCAGATAGTCGCTGAGGGGTCTTCCACTGAGCTGTGCTGGCAACTTCCCTTCATGGGGACACAGAACATGAACACAAGTGATTTGTTAAAGCAATGGGAATTATCATAATCTTATTTCTCATTTGCCTTTTTTCCCCTTCTGGGATTATAGCAGGGGATGCAGCTCAATCAAAACGCAACAGCTGAAGGAGACAGAGATGGCATGCTGCAGCCCAGGAGGGATTTTCTGCAGAGGTGGAAATGTCAGGCTGACTCCACCTGGGTCTTTTATTGGCCCCAGAAATGCCACCACCAAAGCTTGTCTGCTTCCTTTAGGATCCTGCCAATTCTGATAATTCCTCAGCCCTTCTCTCCTTTCTAAGATCATTCATCCACTCATTCATTTGTTCATTCAGTGCATATCTTATGGGAAAGAGATTTTCATGTGCTCACCGTCCACCCCAGCATTGGACGAGAGCTGCTTCCATGAGGCTCTGTGCCTAGCACTGGGCCACCCTTTGAACACAACATTACTCTATACTCTGAACTTGTTTCTTCTCTTAAGGAGCTAAAGATTACTTGGGTGAGTACATTCTCCTTTAAAACCTCTACCTCTTCCGGAAAATGTATTAAAGATGTTATTAAAGAAATAATAATTAGCTGGGCGTGGTGGTGCACGCTTGTAATCCCAGCATTTGGGAGTCTGAGACCGGAGGATCCGGGTTCGAAGCCAGCCTCAGCTACTTAGTGAGGCACTCTGCAACTTAGTGAGACCCTGTTTCAAAATAAAGAATAAAAAATAGAGCTGGGGGTAGAGCTTGAAGATAGAACGCCCGAGTTCAATCCCCAGTATTGAAAAAAAAAAAAAGAAAGAAATAATATTTGAGCCAGGCATGGTGGCGCATACTTATAATCCCAGTTTTTAGGAGGCTGAGACAGGAGGATCTCAGGTTTGAGGACAGCCTCAACAATGTAGCAAGACTCTCAGCAACCTATCGAGACCCCGTTTCAAAACAAAAAATAAAAAGGGCTGGTAGTGTAGCTAGGTTCAATCCCTATTACGAAACAACAACAATCACTGAAATTTACTTACTCATAAAATAAGGGTGCTTCCTCTGGTCCTGAATACAAGATTTAAATGCCAAAATGGCTACAGGTTTCTTTTTAGAGGTTACTAAGACTCTTGAAGACTGCTTGGCACCTGTTCTGTAGTGGTCAGAAACAGCACCTAGTGCTAGAGGGCTGGGGCTGTCATCATATCATCCCATATATATGTGACCCCCTCCATTTTGTTATTGGACAGCCTTATCTTATGTAGGACTATGGGATATCTGCAGAGAGAACTTGAATGAGGGAAAAATCAGTATGGCCCCATCATGAATCAGCGGAGGGCCTCCCTGGTGTTGGTGGTGGGGGAATACATCTACTGACTGTACCCTTGTCTCTCGAAACATCCAGTTATGACCCCTTTCTACCTCCACCTGCAAGCCGAAGGGTCTGCAGTCCCCTCTATGCTGATGCACCGTGATGACTGATGTGAGTGGCTGTACACAGGAACCAGCCGGTCACAGAGGACAGCAGGTGCAAAGCATTTAAGAGTAGAAACAAAAAAGTAAGCCCCTCATTTGGTTTAGGGAAGTAAATAGTTCCTCAGGATCTTTGAAAGGACCCCAGCCCAAGTCAGGCCAGACATTTCTTGTGGGAGGCTGACTTCTGTTTGCCATCCTGCTTTCCTCTTTCTTCTGGAAATAACATGTACTGTGGTGCTGGTGGGGGAGCGGGAGCAGAGAGACTTGATACATTTATTCTGACAGCAATGCAATATAAACACCCATCTCATCTGAGACACAGTTGTATTTTATATAAAAGAAAGCTCTCCTTATAAAATACAATTGCATATAAATAGTTCATGTCATATCCTCTTTAAATTTTAGCAGCGGGACTGAATGCTGCTGGTTACCATGGTAACAGACAAAGTTGGTGATTTTAAATTTTAGTGTATTATTGTGTGGTGGGAAAGTACATTTCTCTGTGCATGTGTGTAAAGAATCATGTTGCGTATAGGGAACTGTTGTGGTTTTTGTTTTTATTTTTGTTTTTTTAACAAACCACAGTATCAGAAAAGTTACGAGGTGAGACTGTTAACCTTATCTCAGGTGAATACATTGCAAAAGCAGAGCCATTGCAGTTATTTTTCATTTCTTGGTCATATCATTCCTTTCCTGCACCTCTCCTCTGGCTTTATTAAAGAACAATTGACAAATAAAATTGTATGTGTGTATAATGCTGTACAATGCTGTTTCAATATACATATTCACTGTGAGATGAGCAAATCAAGCTAGTGAACATACTTAATTTTGTGTGTGTGTGTGTGGTGAGAACATTTAAGGTCTACTCTTGCTGTGGTTTGAATGCACCCCCCAAAATTCATGTGTTGAAAGACAGACCCCCAGTTCAACAGTGTTGGGAAGTGGGGCCCAACCAAAGGTGACTAGATCATGGGGGAAAGAAGAGATTAATGTTGTTTTGGGAGTGGCTTAGTTATCATAAGAGTGACTTTGTAGCCAGCGTGGTGGCGTGGGTCTGTAATCCCACTACTTGGGAGGCTGAGACAGGAGAATAAGAGGTTTGAGGCCAGCATGCAATAACTTAGTGAGACCCTACTTCAAAAAAAAAAAAAAATAAAATAAAGGTGGATCAAGGACCTGGATGTCAGACCAGAGACCTTGCAGACACTTGAAGAGGGCATAGGACCAACACTTGAACACATAGGCACAGGTCAAAACTTTCTCAACAGGACCCCAAAAGCACAGGCTGCTCAAAGGAGGATCAGTGCATGGGATTACATGAAACTGAAAAGCTTCTGCAAAGCAAAGGAAACTATCAAGAACCTCAACAGAGAACCTACAGAGTGGGAGAAAATTTTTGCAAGT
>PVLC010017157.1:0-34476 GCA_004027655.1 Graphiurus murinus
GAGCTAAGTAAGGATATGCAGCCTGATCCAGTACATAGTTCTGGAGTAAGAAGTAAGCCCTGGTTGGTTCCACCTTGAGGCGAGGGAGCCAACCTTTTGCATTTCCATGTCAATTAATTATTGATGGTGGTTTGTGGGGGAAGGAAGGACTGTGAGCAGTTAGAAGTTCTCACAGCACCAGGAAATGGGCAGTTCAAAGAGCATGAATGCTCAAGAAGATGTAGTGAAAATAGTTCCTTAAAAAATGTTATGTGTGAGCCGGGCGTGGTGGCGCACGCTTGTAATCCCAGCATTCGGGAGGCTGAGACCAGAGGATCCGGGTTCGCGGCCAGCCTCAGCTACCTAGTGAGGCACTCGCAACTTAGTGAGACTCGGTTTCAAAATAAAGAATAAAAATAGGGCTGGGGGTGTAGCTCGGAGGTAGAATGCCCCTGAGTTCAATTCCCAGTACCGCAAAAAAAAAAAAAAAAAAAAAAAAAAAAAATGTTATGTGTGGAGAGGAGTGGATAGTGGGTTGAGATCCTGATGGAAGAATACCAAGTACTTTGTGCATGTATGTTTGTATCACTTTGAATCTCACTATGATGTATAATTATAGTGTATCAATAAAGGCATAAAAATATAAGTTCATCTTATAACTTCCTTTTGAAGCTTGGATATAAAATCTCAATGTTTTTCCTAGAGATGCAGAGAATTACACTTCTAAATTATAGTTAAGAAAACAGAAAATAAAAAATAATTATCACAAGACTCCAGCATTAAATTCATGCACTTTCTTTCACAGATGAAATCCTTGTGAATTAGGAATATTTTCTTTTCATGATCAAAGAAACCAAAATTCAAAAGGTCTAAATACCTTGACTAAGATTACAGACAAAATAAATGGTAGAGCTAAGATTTGAGCCCAAATTTATCTGGTTATAAAGTTTTTTTTATCATGAATGTAAGTTTCCATGACAAAAACACACTTAAAAATTAGCTTCTGGATTGACTAAAGAGAAATAATAATTTCCTACTTATTTCAGACCATGCTATTTAATTTATTTCTCAAAACAGAATTTCAGAACATATTTTAAGTGTTTTAAAGACTATTGAAACTCCACATTCAAAATAATAGTTTAAGTTTTGCTTTCTTTCCACATCTGCTAGCTACAAAATTATTCACATTGTAGTTTCAGTGCTTAGGTAGCTCAGTCTTACTAATTATAAGCAAATAAATTACTGTAAAGGGTGGACTATGATATGACATATATATATATATTTCTCTAGGAAAGAGAACGATCTTCTGGATATTTAGATTCCAAATGATTTGGTTAGGCAGAAAATCAATGAAGTACAATAAATAGACCCAGTGGAAACATTTTCCTTAAGCGGCCCAGTCTAAAACATTCATTCTTCAGATAATGTCAAGATTAGATTAGCCTGGTTAGGAAACCTATTTTCTAAATGAAATTTTGCAGCTGAAATGCCAAAGTTTTTACCATGTTATTATCCTCTTGAGAAAAATAGCTAACAGACAATTTTCTCTTTTCCAGATATTTGATATGAAGCTACTATGGTTTGAATATAGTTTCTTCCCTCAAACTTATGTGAGGGTATGATCCCCAAAGTCATATGTTAATGGTATGAAGAGGATGGGAGCTACTCTGACTATAGTGTTTAGACTAGTGGAGTCTTTGAAAAGAGATTAGGTTTAAATAATGTCATTGAGTGGAGCTCACATGATTAAGTCCTGGTGACTTTATAAGAGGGACAGAGACCAGACATAGATAGATATAGACAAACAACCTGTTTGTAGCCATGTGATGCTATATTCTTTCTCAGGAGCCTACTAGCTAGAAGGCCAACCTCCATAAAGTGACACAGCTAACAGGAGCACTAAACAGAGGCTGTCCCTCATTGTTTGGACTTTCAGCATTCAAAACTGTGAGCTAAGTAAATTTCTTTTCTTCATAAGCCACCTGCCTCAGGTATTTCAATCTAGTAACAAAAATTTAAGCAATACAAAAGCCATTTTCATAGGAGGGCTAGATTTTTTTTTAATTCACCCATACTACATTCTGGGGATAGCAGAGCCTAACTCATCATAAAGAAACTGAAGAGTGTCTACAAACAATGTCTCAATCACAACTGGTAGTCAGATGTGCTGGCCCACATCTGTAATCCAAGTACTTGGGGGCTGAAACAGGAAGACTGCAAGTTTTAGGCCACCCTCAGCAACTTAGTAAGACCTTGAGCAATTTAGTGAGACACTGTTTCAAAATAAAATATAAAAAAGGGCTGGAGTGTAGCTTAGAGGTAATTCTTCTGGGTTTAGTCCTCAGGGAAAAAAAGAGATTGTAACTGTAAGTAGACTTCAATATTAAATCTACTTCCTATTCAAATTTTAGAATACTCACTTGTAAAGAGTTTATTTACTTATTTATTTATTTTTGCGGTACTGGGGATTGAACCTATGGTCATTCTACTTCCACGCTACACCCCCAGCCCTATTTCTTATTTTGTATTCTTTATTTTTTGAAACAGGATCTCACTAAGTTGCTGAGGGTCTCACTAAGTATCTGAGGCTGGCCACAAATCTGTGATCCTCCTTTCTCAGCCTTCCAAGTACTAGGATTGCAAGTGTGCACCACCACACCTGGCATGTAAAGATTTTAAAAACAAACCAATAAGTCAAACCAAATAGATGAACTAACACTCCTCTCACAGCCATATATATTCATGTTGAATCCACAGTCAATTGAGACTCAACACAGTGAAAAATTACCATAGACTTTGTGTCTGTAGTGATGCTGAGCATTTTGAAAGGGAATAATCAAATTGTAATGAGTATATGATTGGATGATGGTATAACCAGGATTCCTCAGAGAAGTATGATTCATTCTAGGTGAGCAATAAATGGAGTGCCAAAATAAAACAGGAATAGTGACAGAAATATCAGTGATATATGAGCACTTCATGACTGCACTTCAGGAAAGAAGTGAACATGAAAGAGCACCTTATTTTATTCTAACTTATAGTGGGTCTTAAAAAGAATAAGGTCGGTCATATAAAATCCTAGATAATTAATTATTTCTGAGGGTCAGTTTTCTATTTAAAACAAAACAAAACAAAAAACAAAACAAAAAGCATTATCAATATCTAAAACATTCTCTCAGAGGAAGAAAAGATAGCTTTTCTATAAAACAGAATGAAAACATGAGACCTTTGTTGATAATTGTATAGAACATGTATTTGTTAAAGTACTTGGACAAAGTATCGATAGCAGACAAGTTCATGATGAGTAAATTCCACGTTGGTGGCACTCTATCCTCATGCCACATCCATGTCACCTAGAATTTCAGAGTCCAGTTACAAAACTACCTTTTCCATAGAGTTTTCTTTGATCTTTTAAATCTAAAATAATCTCTCTTACATTCTGGCTGCTTATTCTGCACTGACCTTGATAAATCACCACATTCTTGAAATCTAGGATAATTTCTTAATTCACTGTTGTAACAGCACCAAAATATATAGTATTTTCCCATTATTAATTTTGTGGCAGTAAATTGATTAAGAAACAGAATAAAAAGTAACTAAAGTTCCAATTTGATGCACACATTTATATTCTATCTTTTAAAGTGTGGTAAACATTAATAGAATAATTACCAAGAGATAGTAATAAAGGTACAATGCTCTAAAAATATAATATGCTGCCATTATGATCATTATCATCATTATATCACCATTGAGTCAAAAGCATGAGCTAAAAAATACTGTAAAAAGGATAATCTGAGCCGGGCGTGGTGGCGCAGGCTTGTAATCCCAGCATTCGGGAGGCTGAGACCGGAGGATCTGGGTTCTCGAACTGCCTCAGCTACCTAGTGAGGCACTCTGCAACTTAGTGAGACTCGGTTTCAAAATAAAGAATAAAAAATAGGACTAGGGGTATAATTCAGAGGTAGAATGCCCCTGAATTAAATCCCCAGTACCGCAAAAAAAAAAAAAAAAAAAAAAAAAAAAAGGATAATCTGGTCTGACAGGGAAAATTTAAAGCAGCATTAATTCTTTTTGAAATATCATTAGACCATCAAGAATTGTTGTTATTTAATCACTTCTAAAGTGAATTTCCTATCATGAAGTCTAGCAAAGAGATTTGCTTGAAGTAACTTAGTCTCACATATATCTCTCAAGTACAATTCTAGGCTATTTCAAAGAGTACAACAGCTATTTCTCAACCTAATAAAAAATGGAAAGTATGTGCTCCAAAAGTATCAGAATTGCACTGTGACACAGAAGTCCAAAATTCTAGTACCATCTTTTCACCATAAAGTCAATTTCGCTATAAAGACTTTTCGCTATAAAGTCATTTGATTTTACTGGTTGAGACCTCACTTAACTCTCATAAAATGAGAAGTTTACATAATTTTCACTATTTAACATACCCCAGGGTCTTAGTTAATGGTTAACTGAGGAAATCTATATGTATGAAGCCTGATGTAGAAACACTAGATAGTTAAAAAAAAAAACATATATTTTCACTTTCAAGAAATTTAAAAATAATAGGCCATGCAGACCTGTCACACAAATACATGCCGGCTTGGGTACACACACACACACACACACACACACACACACACACGTATAAACAGGGATAAGAGGCTTTAAGGACAAACATATTTGGTCAGTGATGATATATTGAAGATATACTAAAAATACTGAGTCAGGAATGCAGAAAGTAATGAATTTTCCTAAGTTGATTATAAATAAATAGAATGGGTTTGCAAAAATCTTACATGAGGAAAAAAGATGAGAGACAGGAGTAGAGATAGAATTTTTATGTTAATTAAGTTTGAAAAGGCAATGTTAGCATGATTATTTGTATTATAACAGCATTTTCTTATGCACCAACTTACTCTTGTTTCATTAATCATAACTTGTTTTTACCTATAATGTTTTTCAAAGTTACAGAATCATCCACACAAAGTTCAATAGATATAGACCTTTGTGATAATATCTATTTGTTTTCACGAAAAATATTTTGCTGTATACTATGACTTCTTTAAAAACAAACCTTCATAAATGAACTTATAGTAAGTTTTTCCTAGCAATATTTATCGGGAGGTTTTGCAGTCACTGGGAATGACATGTTTTTTGAATTGCTTATTGAGAAATCAGTATGCTAAAATAGAAGAAGTAATAGCCAAGAAAAAGACAATCTTTATTCCCATCACTACTTCATGAGTAACAGTGATAAAAAATTAATTAAAATTGCTGGGGGTCAGTTTTCTAAGAATTATTTCTTCTCTCTTGCACTCACAACACAATTTTATTTATGAAGTTTCAGGCATTATACTAGTCACTGAAAATACAGAAATAAAAAATACAGTCATGGCCCTAAAAATAATTTATATGCTGGTTAGAATACAAGCAATTAAGTGAGTCAACAAAATAAATAGGGTTCATCTGAAGAAAATTTGAAGAACAAATAGGAACTAACCAGTTATTTTTAAGCTGTTGACTGCTGTAAGTTCAACATAGCACACCAGGATTCCTAAATAGGGTAGAATGAAGAGAGGAAATAGAAGAAATCAGATAAGTTACTGAAAAATACATTTACATTGGAAGGAAAGTAGGAATTATACAAGCAAAGGAGTAAGAGTAGGAGTGAAAATCCAGAAGATGTGAGGAACATATGGAAAAGCATTGAAATGAGAATGAACATGGTATTGCTAGAGTTCAAAGTGAGGCAGAGACTTAGAGAGAGGCCATGTTACCAGGGGCACTGTGTGATAAATAATTTGGATTCTGTGCTGCTAGTTTGCCTTTGGGTGGTCCTTGAAGGATTATAAGTACTGGAATGACTTGATCATCTTAGTTTTTAAGAAAGATCGTTATAACAACAGTGAGGAAAATGAGTTGGATGACAATCATGATAAAGCCAAGGAGACCAGTAATAAGATATAGAGTATCTCAATTAAGAGATGATAAGGGTGATGATGCAATAGAGAAGCAGAATGAAATACAGGTAGTAGTATGAAAACTAAACTGGTAATATTATTTAGATATTATGTCATGTGACTATCAACAGAGAAAAGAGAATCAGAGATGGATGCCAAAATTCTCATTTGGGTCTTTCATGAGTTTGTTTTAGGAAAACAACAATCACAAAATCTTGTCTGTATACAGCAGTATGCAATTTTCATACAATTTCTGATTGAACTTGAGCCCAAATGGGCTTGACTACAAGTATCAGGTCGGATAGCAGCCTGCTTGTTATAGCTAGATATAGAATATGCCTGGAAAAGCTCATGTATTAATATTCAGAATTGATATAACTAAGTCGTGAGGATTGTAATCTCCTCAGTAGTTATATCCATTGTGATAGATTTTACTGGGTGGAAACCTAGGCAGTTGGGGTGTGGCTGGAGAAGGTGGATCCCTGAGGATGTGGCCTTGGGAACTGCGCTTTTGTCTGTGAATCCCCTTTCTTGCCTCCTTTTCTCTTGCATCTGGACTTCATGATACGAGAGCTGAACCCTTGGTCTCTCTTTCTCTCAGCTTCCCACCACCATTCTCTGAGCTCTGTAGATCTGGCCTGACATGGACTGAACCTGGAATCTCCAAGAAACTATGAGTAAATAAATCTTCCTTACTGTATTGTGATGCCTCTGGCATAGTTCTTATTGCTAAGATATGTGGGCAGTCATCTTGGATTATAGCCATGAAAGTGTTGACAGAGACACTATTCCACATGCCTCTTAGGCTCCTTTGGCCAACATCTACCTGAAGCATCTTCTCACAATGAAAGGGAGGTGCATAAGCATGCAAGCCCAATGGTCTTCTAAGTAATATTTGATTGTGTCATATACATCAATGTTGCATTGACCCAACCAAATCATGTTGGCAAAGTTAAGGAGTGATATAAGTCAGTGCACTCTCTAAGAAGCCATGAGGGGTGTGTACATAATACTCCTCTGGCAAGTGAAGAATTGAGAGCAATAATTCAATTTTCCACAAGCTCCATATGATAAGGGAGGAAAAGTATATAATTTGGGCATAGAAAAATAGAACCTGGATTTTGACATATTGAGGTGCCTCCAGAACTTGAAATCATTGATGTTGACTAGGCAGGTAGATACACAGACTGGGCTGTTGGAAGAACTATATCTTTATGGAAACACAGATCAGAAGAAGTCAGATTGATGTTTGTAAGAGACTATAGAATGAAAAGCAAAGAGAATCTGAGGGAAAGAAAACCAGCATTTAAAGAAGGGCAGAATGTGTGCATGGATGTCTTTACCTATACTAGCTTGTACCTAACAAAGATGTATGATCACAGTGCACCAAATAAGGGAAAGATGAAAAAAAAAAAAAAAGA
The DNA here is from genome assembly GCA_004027655.1 of Graphiurus murinus. Taxonomy (NCBI): domain Eukaryota; kingdom Metazoa; phylum Chordata; class Mammalia; order Rodentia; family Gliridae; genus Graphiurus; species Graphiurus murinus. The sequence goes on from PVLC010017157.1 coordinate 7,361, forward strand.
TTTGTTTAAGTTACACCAGGATATTTTGGATCTACATAATGCTGAGCCCACTTCTATTAACCTGACAGAAACAGCTAAGACATTTGTAGATCGGCTTCAAGCCTTAGTCACTACCTGGCCCTTGTTTACCTCCTTGCTGGGAGGAGCTATCATAGCAACAGCAATAGTCATTCTAGGTTTATGCATTCTACCACTTGTTGTACACCTTGTGATCAATGCCTATGTTAGTATATGAGCAGATTTACATGGAATAAAAATGCAAGCAATGATGGGTTCGATTTCCTCAGGGCAAATCAACCTAAGACAGGGCTCCTTGAATGACTCATTGAGACCCCATGACGGGTAAGATTAAGCACCTGGTAGGAAACGACCTAAGACAGGCACAGTCCTTCGTGCATTTTAAAATAAAAATGGGGGAATTGTGGGAGCCCAGCTGGGCCCTATCCCTCCTGGCAGTTGCTATCTGCATATATGAGCAATTATACTGACTCTCCTGCTATGGCTACATTGGCATCTCGAAGTCTGGAGATTGTCCCTAGGATGCGTAGATGAAAGACCCTCCTACTTTTTAGAGAGTAAATATATGACCCTAAAGGAGTATGTTTTTATGACTCTAGAAAGTTTGCTTGACCAGGCTATGTTAAGAATGTGGGCTATACGTGTAAAATGAAGAAGTGGTGCTATTTGTGTTCTGACAATGATTGATATCTCAAAAATATCTATGTAACCCTGTTGTACCCTGTTGTACTCAAGAAATGTATAAAAAAATCCATGCCAAAAATATAAATAAAAATAAATAAAAAAATAAATAAAAATAAAAAATAAAATAAAAGTAAAAAAAAAGAAAGGCAGCAGCTTGAGGATAATGAAAGAAATCTTTAATATATAAAACAAGAAGAGGGTGATCTTATGTGCTAAAAATATCTAAGGGTCTAGAGAGGAAATGACTCAGAATTCTCAATTGGACTTCAAATTAAAAGAGTCCTAGTGGCTCTGTGTATATTCTAGATATTAGTCCTCTATCAGAGGGGTAGCTAGAAAATATCTTCTCCCATTCTGCAGGATTTCTCTTTAGACTCTTGATGGTTTCCTTTTACGTGTAGAAATATTTTCACTTAATTCCATCCCACTAATTATTTTTCATTTTAATTTCCTGATTTTTTCAGGGTATTATTGAGAAAATTTCTACTGTTACTTATATGTTGGACTGTTTGTCCTATGTCCTCTTCTAGTAGTTTCAAAGTTTCTGGTATTTGATCCATCTTGAGTTAATTCTTGTGCAGGGTGAGAGGTTGAGTTTTAATTATATTATTCTACAAATGCAAAACCAGTTTTCCCAACACTACCTGTTGAAAAGATTGTCTTTTCTCCAGCATATGCTTTTGGCACCTTTATAAAAAAAAATCAACTGGATATAAATATGAGGATTTGTTTCTGAGTCTTCTTTTTTGTTCCATTGGTTTATGTATTTGTGCCAATACCATGCTGATTTTATTACTACTGCTTTGTAGTATAATTTGAAATCAGGTATTATGATGCCTCTTGCATGGTCCTTATTGCTAAAAATTTCTTTGGATAATCTGGGTCTTTTGTTTTTCCATATGAACTTTATAATTGATTTCTCTAGACCTGTGAAGAATGACGTTAGTATTTTAAAAGGGATTGCATCAAATCTCTTTTGGTAAGATGGCCATTTTGATTATATTTATTCTGCCTATTCAAGAGCTTGGGAGGTCTTTCCATCTTCTGAGACCTTCAATTTCTTTTTTAGTGTTTTATAGTTCTCATAGAGATCTTTTACCTAGACACTTCTTAAAATAAGAAATACAAGTGGCCAGTAAATATATGAAAAAGTGTTCAACATCATTAGCAATCAATAGAATTAAATTAAAACCATACTGTCTCTTCACAAGCTGAGCATTGTGGAGCACATCTGTAATCTCAGTACTTGAGAGGCTGAGATAGGAAGATCACAAGTTACAGCCAGCCTCAGCAACTTAGGGGGGCCCTGTTTCAAATATAAAAAAAATAGGCCTGGAGTATAGCTCAGAGGTAGAATGCCACTGAGTTCAATTCCCAGCATCATCAACAAAACAAAACAGACAAAAAATTCCATGAGTTTCAATCTAACTCTAGTTAGAATGGCAATCATCAAGAACACAAATAGTAATAAATGCTGACAAGGATGTGGGGAAATAGGAACTCATACACTATTGGTGAGATTACAAACTAGTATGGCTGCTGTGGAGATCAGTATGGAAGTTTCTCAGAAGAATGAGAATGGAACCAACACACAACCAAAGAGTACCTTTTCTGAGTATCTTTCTAAAGGAATTGGAGTCAGAATATTATAGTGATATGTGCATATCTATGTTTATAGCAGCATGATTCACAATAACCTAATTATAGAACCAGTCTAGGATTCCATCAACAGATGAGTGGATCACAAAACAGTGATGCATTCACACAATGGAATTTTACTCAGCCATAAAGAAGAACAAAATTGTGTAATTTGCAAGAAAATGGATGGAACTAGAGAATATTATTCTAATAAATATTAGCCAGCTTCAAAAAATAAATAGTTGTATGTTTTTCTCATATGTGCAAGCTAGATAGAAATAGGGAAACAAGGGTAATCTCAGATAGATAAGCAGAGACTCCAATGAAGTGATTGTGGGAGTTTAGCAGAGGGAGGAGGGGGGAATATAGACATAAAGTAGGTAACAGTTGAAGTAATGCCATGTATGTATGTCAAATTACCAATGCCAATCTCAAAGACATGCATGGGAAGGGGAGGGAGGGGGTGGAACCCAGAGGGAAATGCACTATGAGTTGTGTGCATGTATATTCCTACCAGTCTATACTTCAGTATGATGCAAAATTACAATGCACCAAAAACAGAAAACAAAAACAATGAGCATTAGTGGCCTTTGCCAGAACCATTTAATAACATGGAAAAATTAGAATCCTTTTTTGTTGTGTCAGGACAGACTACTGTCATTCCAACTGCTCCAGTATTTTCTACTTTCCTCTATTTTCTACTTTTCTAATAGCCCTATCATCCACCCCCATCCCCAAGCCCCATTCATGATTTCTCACTTTTTGTGTGTTTTTAATTATACTTTAGCGTAGCATGAAATAAATTATGTTTTGTAGACTAACATTTCATGGCAGTATATATTATTATATTATGCAGTGCAAGGGAAAATTGATGCCAATTAGAATATGACATATCACTGATTTTAAGATTCATCTAATTTCAAAGATGTTAAATTGTGAGAAAATAAACATTGTCATTATAAACAGATTCATGATTCATTCCCAAACACTTGGTATTAGACAGAGTTTTTCAGGGAAACATAATCTATCTATCTATCTATCTATCTATCTATCTATCTATCTATCTATCATCTATCATCTATCTATCTCTCTCTCTCTCTATATATATATATTTTTTCTCACACAAATGTGAGAAAATAAATCTGTATTAAGATACTGAGTTGTGGTAGTTTGTGGTAGTAGCAAAAGAAAACTAATTAATTATAGAATAAGAAAATAAGTATATGGATTCAGGAAGACAGTTAAGTTTAAAACTTCAAGTCAGGGAGGAGGGGGGAGTGGGGCAGGAATTGGGGAAGTGTTAAATGAGAAATGTGTGCATGTATGCCTTTACCAGCTTGTACCTAACAAAGATGTGTGATTATAATGCAAAAAAAAAAAAAAAAAAGCAAAAACTTCAAGTTTATCAGACTTAGAACTGATTAATTTTAGAAAGTAGAGATGAGATAGAACAAATACTATATTAAAATAGACAAGGAAAAAATATAGATAGAGAGACTCACAATATGCTACGTAGATGACTGAAAACCAGAAAAACTAGTCGTATTAACTCACTTGAGAACCAGGGGAGCCAAAGGTGCAAGTCCCAGTGGGAGACTTAAGGCCTAAGAACTGCTGTCACTGGTGCAAGTCCTGAAGTCCAAACATATACAAAGGTATTTTGTACATGTAATTAAGTTACTGAATTTTAAATAAGGATATTATCTTGGATTATACATGAGCCCTTAAAAGCAGAGAACTTTCTCTGGATGAAAACAACATGTATATGTATACACTGTTGGCCTATAGAGTCCTCATGCAATGAGTGACCTCTGGGAGCTAAGGAATAGCTCCCACATGATAACTCAAAAGGAAACTGGATTACTGTTTCCCAAATGCATACAACTGAATTCTGCCAACAGTCAAAATGAGCCTAGAAATAAATTCTCCCCCAGAGTTTAGACAAGAGCCCAGGCTGGTTGATGTCTGAATTTAGCTTTACATGACCCAGATCAGAGACAACATTTGAACCCATCCAGACTTCTGACCACAGAATTATGAGAAAATAAATGTGTATTGGTTTAAGATATTAACTCTTTGATAGTTTGTGGAAGTGGTAATAGAAAACTATTATCATTATGAAACAAAATAAGTGCATGAATTCAGGAAGATATTTAGTTGTAAAATCTCAACTCTATCAGACTTAGAACTGACTGATTATAGAAACTAGAGATAAAGTAGAACAAATACTAGGTTAAAATAGATAAGAGGAAATTATACAGATCATATAGCAAAACAAAATATTTAATGTATAGGCTAGAACTACATTGAAAATTTGAAGCTTGCATATTTTTATATTTTTGAAGTTTTCTTTGTTTTCACCAATTAAAAAAATTACCCAGTTGTTTCTATAAAATCTGCCTACCTACTGATGACATATTATATGGAAATATAAATTAGGAAGAGGCTGCATAGCTTTACTTCCCTGGATGAAACACAGAAAAAAAGTAACATTAAAAACATATTCCTGATGCAAAATTCTAAGGAGATAATTAAAACCAACCACTATTATAAATGTCCTTTTTAGGTTATAACTTTTACGATGTAGGAGATTTATTCCAAGATTGTAAGCCAAATAAAAGAAGTCCTTATAAAATATGAATATGAGAATAGCTAACTTGATTAACAGACTCAATAAGTGATAAATTTTTTCAGAGACTATTGCATCCTACCATTTAATTACTGCAACATTCAACTCAAAGAAGCTGAAAAACATTATTTTTCTCTTCTACACCTCTTGGTTAAGTACTATTTTTTTTCAGATATTCACTGCTTATCCCTGCTCTCTCATATTTGATGGTAACTTAAGGCAATCATATTGTGTTCTTGTCAGAAGTCTGTTCAATATGACTGAACCAATCATTAAAATGCATTGTAAAAGGTATGAATTTGTAAGAGACAAAGCACAGACCATTAACATGGGTCAGGTTGAAAAAGTAGGGTCATATTCATAAAGATAATGATTCTAAACTAAAAAATAATGTAAAGGTGACATTCTTTAGCAAGCTTTAATGTGATCACATTTTTTCTAAAGATCTACTGCTAAACTGAACCTCTACATATGGATTGGATGAAGTATATGTCTTATATTTTTCTAATCATATATTAGACTTTTCCCTTTAGACAGCTCAGTCAGAATGGATTGTAGGAATGTATAGCAGAGTAGGGAGTATGAGTGCCTTTTACAAAAAGTCTTAATGTCTTGGATTTGAGGGTACAACTTTGATAAATTTAGTTAGTAATTACTTTCAGCAAATTCAGTATTAGGAGAAATATCAATGGACTGGAGACTTCCATAGTTCTTTCAAGTGATTTATTTATCACAATAATAATGTTTACTGGAGAGGATCTGACATTATCTTGTACCTAGAACATAATATCATTTGAAGGCAAATACATTGTAGTAAATGTCTTCTAATCAAAACATATGACAATATATTTGAATACAAATATCAAAAATATTTGTACTCAAATATTTGGTAATTCTTAGAGATACTTGGAGCAGAAGATATAAGAAAGATTATTTTAATGATATCACTATATGTGCTATTAAATTAACATAGTTACAATAGCTATTTCCTTTTTATATGATATCTTATTTATTATTTTATCCCCAGAACTAAATCCAGTACCTAGCACATGTTAGATAACTGAAAGTATTTAAAAAACTAAGGAAGGGCTAGACCCTTCCCTGTTTACTCAAGGAAATAAATTCTGTAAGCAATAGCAGGAAATACTATATGGGATAGGTCTTCTACACTGCTTTATTTTTAGAACTGCAACTAGAAAATAAGTCAGGGCTGAGAAGAAAAAGAACTATAGAAAAAAAAGGAGCTGTACGCAAAAAGTAACAAGCTTTCTTACACAGAAGTCAGAAATTGGATTTTAACTTCATTTCTGCCACTTATTATTGGTTGATCTTGGGCAAGTAATTTAGTCGAAACTTTTCTTCTCATTTACAAATGATTATAATACCCCACTTATAGGATTGTGAAAGTTAAATGTAAAAATATCATCAATTGCTTTGCACTATGTCTAGCATGTAGTCTAGAAGAAATTATTTTTATTATTATGAATATTTTGAAGTAGCAAAAATAGTTTTGAGCTTAGTTACTTTGTAATGAATATTTAAGAAGCCATCTTCCATTTCCTTTTCTTATTTGGAATTCTTTCATTAACTTCTTTTGGAACCTCAGTGATTTGCATTATGTCTCACTAATGTAGGATGAAACCAACCATCACTGATTGCATTATGATTAACTTTGCTAGTTTGTCATTTTCAAACAGTGAAGGATGACATGGTAATGATCCCCCTTAATTAGTTAAACATTTCTCATTTATAATTGTGAAGGTATATTCTGTTTCAATGAATTTAAATGTATTTTGACCCAAAAAGATGAATCCCCCTATTCATAGGTGTGGGCTGTTTAAAACTGCTTTATTAGGGGGTTATAAAGTCAGGGGGAATTATCACTTTCCTCAAAGGCAGACTAAGTAGTTCTATGAAAAGGCTCTGTCTGGATCTACAGTGTGAATGACTTGGTCAATGGCAAAGGAAAGAGAAGGTTTGTGGTCCAAAGGGAGAATTGCTAAGTCTCTTCAAGGTGTAGTTGCTACCTTGTGCTATGGGACATCATTCTGTTTCTCTGCAGACTTCAATTCCTAGGAGTAATAACCCTTCCTTCCTTCCTTCCTTCCTTCTTTCCTTCCTTCCTTCCTTCCTTCCTTCCTTCCTTCCTTCCTTCCTGTACTGGGGACTAAACCCAGGGGCATTTTACCTCTGAGCTAGACCTCCAGCCCCATTATTTTGAAGTAGGTTCTCACTAAGTTGCTGAAAGTCTCAGTTGCTGAGGCTGGCCTTGAACCTATGATGTTTCTGTTTGAGCCTCCCAAGTATTGGGATTACAAGCAAGCATTAGTCACTATGCCAGGCTGTAAAAGAATATTTTAAGTAGATTCTCATCACTCTATTATTAGAGATTTCTACCTTATATTAGCTTAGAATCTGATTTTTGGAACATCTGCCTTAGAGATAGTTTTTCCTTTGGAGTTGCATGGTGCTAGAAGGAAATGTTTTAATTACTAAGTCTTTGTTTTAAAATTAATAAAAACACATAAGAAATACTTTATCTACTTATTTTCTTGTGTATTATCATCTATACATATGTGCCACATGTGTCTGTGTGTATGTGTATAAACTTTCAGATGATTCTAATATGGAAGATGTGTAGGCTAATGGAGAAGAGTAGGCCCATGTGAATACTTATTTCCTGTGTAAATATGGTGTTATCTTTCTAGACACAAAATTCATCAGCTAATTAATTAAGAGAAAATAAATAGTATAGAAAGGAAAATTTTTTACAAAGTGTAAAATGTATTATGAAAACCAAGAATGGTTTTCTTTTATTTACATAGCTTACTAAAATGAAATATATTTGAATAGAATTGTGCCTTGACTATTTGGCAGGATTGATTAAATACACTGGCCTAGATACATTCTTTCTTTATTTATTTTTTTGTGGTATTGGGGATTGAATCCAGGAGCATTCTACTGCCAAGACACATCCTCCCCAGTCCTTTTTATTTTTTGTTTTGAAACAGGGTCTCACTATATTGCTGAGAGTATCACTACTTGCTGAGGCAGTCTTCAAATCTGTGACCTGCCTGTCTCAGCCTTCCAGGTACTGGATTTACAAGTGAGCACCATGCTGCCTGGCTCCAGTCTTGTTATTAAGTTGAACACTCTATAAATTTATCAGGTTCTGATGGGATATTTAAAAATTACTCTATTTGTAGCTTAAGTTTGTTGAATTTAATTTTCAAATAAAATATAAAAACAAAAGAAATAGCACAACATGATGTCATTTGACTCTATTTCTTAATATGAGGTGCTTGCATTACTTCTAGAGTTTTGTCTCTCAAACAGAAATATTTGAAACTCCTTGATTCCAATGTCTTGTCTGATAGCAGTCTAAATAAGTTACAATTAAAACCTCGCAAGGTGGTGCCCACCTGTAATACCAATACTTGGGAGGCTCAAACAGAAGGACTGTAGGTTAGAGGCCAATGAGTGCTAACTTTGTGAGACACTGTTTCAAAATAAAAAAGGCTAAGTGTGTAGCTTAATGGTAGAATATCCTAGGGTTCAATCCATAGTGCCACAAAACAATTAAAATTGAAAGTCAGAATTCTCAATCTTTTAGTGTGCATTAAAAATTGTTAACTTTTTTGATGTGCTTTTTTGATGCATTATTATCTCACATCATAATGTAAATCATGTTGACATTGACATACATGCACACAGCACTTTGTGCTCCACCCCTGCCTCCTCATCTCCCCATTTCCCATACAGAAAATCGAGACTGATATTGAGTTTGTCACATATGTACACACAGTAGATATTAGTATTTCCAATAATGAACCTCAGTCTTCCTCCTCCCCTTCCCTTAGAACACTTCCCTGGCTCCACTGAGGTTCTCCTCCATTATCTGGAGTCCCTTTGGTACCCATTTACCCCCTAGTTTGCACATATTAAAGAAAACATATGTCCCTTCACTTTCTGTGACTGGCTAATCTCACTTAACATAATGTTCTCCAGGTCCTTCCATTTTCTTGCAAATGTTATTATTTTATTCTTCTTTATTGCTGAGTAGAATTCCATTGTGTGTATTTCCCATAGTTTTGTGATCCATTCATCTGTTGATGGACACCTGGGTTGATTCCATAATTTGGCTATTGTGAATTGAGCTGCTATGAACATGAGTATGCATATATCACTATAGTTCTCTGGTTTCAACCTCTTTGGAAAGATATAAACTATCCCTCTGACAGAGGATTAATATCTAGCATATATAAGGAACCTAAAAGACTTTACACTCGAAAAACAAAATAATCCAATCAAGAAGTGAGCAACTGAATTGAATAGACATTTCAAAGAAGAGATACAAATGGCCAATAGATACGTGAAAAAATGTTCAACATCATTAGCAATCAGGAAGATGCTAATCAAAACTACATTGAGATTCCATCTAACCCCAATCAGAATGGCAATCATCAAGAAGTCAAATAATAATAAATGTTGGCGAGGATGTGGGGAAATAGGAACTCTTCTACATTGTTGGTGGGATTGATTGCAAACTAGTTGAGCTGCTATGGAGATCAGTGTGGAGATTCCTTAGAAAATTGGGAATGGACCCACCATATGATCCATCTATACCACTCCTGGGTATCTTTCCAATAAGTTTAACTTTTAAATAATCCATTCTCTCTACTTTGCTTGATTTATGTCTCTCCCTTATTTCCTTTCTCTTACTTTCTTTCTGTGCTTAAAAATCAAACTTAATCATTAATTTTGAGATTTACCTCCTTTGATATGATTATGATAAAGTAGAATTACCAATAATCTGGCTGCTTAAAAGATTGTGAGTTTTGATATAACTCTACCATGTTCTTTGTTTTATTTTGTTCAGTTTTCTAGAAAACTGCTATAATTATCTATAATCTAGCCAAAATATATATTAGACCAATTGAGAACCTATAGCAAGTGACTAAATAAGTATATTTTTATTTATTTCTGAATATAATTTTTTTATCCATCTCATTGGGTAAAACCTTGAACAAACTATGAAGTCAAAGTGCTCCTGTGAAAAAACAACAAAAACTCATTAATCTGTTTCACACAATAATTGTACATTAATGATAATATAAAGGAAGAATGTAATATTTTTATATTATTTAATGCTTAGACAAGAGCATAATTTAAATTTAAATTTAGTCAGTACTCATAAAAGTGATAGAAAGCTTTGTTGTAGAGCGTTAAATTATACACAAACTAAAAAGGTTCAGGATAAATATACCATAATAAATAATAAATTTTAATGAGTCAAGGAACAAAGTTGGTATTACACTGAACAACTAAGGCATAGACTAGATTAAGATGGAAGCTGATTGGTAATACAACCTTGAGGTCTTGGGCATAACCTGTTATGCTCCTTTCTCATCATAAAATCCTGATCCCATTTACTATAAGAACATCATATCTGTTAAATCTGTTCAGCAGGGCTCTAATTTAGGCATTAAAAGGGTACAGCAGGATTAGATATTATTAAGTTAGATAATCACAGAAAAAGTACATTACGTTAATTCTATGAATTTATTCATCAAGTTGGCTGTGCTGTCAGCATCTTCTTATATTCAGATACTTTGGCTTTTAGTTCCTGGAGATTGGAGCTTCTTTATTTTTCCATCACAAAATTAAAATTCTTACATAAATATGCATTCCATGCTGTAACTTCATTTCCTCATGGCAGAAAAATATTTGTATGAAGCTTCGGACCAGAACAAAATCAGGAATTCCAGCATATACTAGCATTTAATGAGGATTTATTGAGAAATTTAATCTTGAAATAAGGTAGGACTTTTTTAGAGTTAATTCAGATTCTTGGATAAAGTCCGTAGACAAGTAAAATGATCTCAGAGGTTAGTTGTAATGCACAGACTTTATAAGGATTATATGATATTATCTTGGTATAAATTGTAAGGAGCAAGTAAATAATAAAAAAGATATAGGGGAGATTTTGCCTTTCAGCACAATGAGAGATGCTTGGGCCTCTGAATTTATTTGTTGCAGTAGTACATCTACTGTGTTTATTTGAAATTTCTAAACTGCTCCTCTTTGTCAGTAATAATTTAGTCACTTCTATATAAAGTAATTTTTCAAGGAACATTATAAAGAGAATTTAGGGAGAGACTGGCATGTTTAAGAGGTCCTAACCATTAATTAGGTACTCACTGTGTTTCTAATGGATCTAAAGTCTATCTGTATCAAGATGAATAATATCCATTGTCGAGTTACACTAGTGGTTCTTACAAAGAATGTGCAAATAGTTGGGATCATAAAACAACATTAAGCAGGGACCAGAGGTAAAAATTAAGTTCTCTGTGAATATATCATCCAAACTTTGAATGCTTGGTAAAATGGGAGAGATTTTACTTATAGTTAAGAGATATTGAAAAATCAGTTTCTCAACTTTCATACTCTATTCAACAGCTAGACAGCTCTACTCATCTCCTCTATTAAGATACCTCCAACACACTGCTTTATTCCTGCTTCTAGCTGCTGGTCACAAGATGGGGGCTGATGACAGGTCTAACTTTGGATGTTGTCACTGACCTTTTCTAAGTTCTATATATCTTGCTCAGCACTCTGTGTTTAGCTTCATGCAGTTGTGGTGGGTTCAAATCCCATTTCTTTTAGTGGAAAAGATCAATTATGTGTTGTGAGTGTTGCTCAAAGAAACACTCATATTTAGCATGTATGTGTCTCTTCAGCTTTTCTCTTCTCTGAATGCATCATGTTTAAACTTTCTTAAGGAATTTATATCTTAACAGGCATAACTAGATTTTAAAACTCTATAAATTGATCATATTTAATGAAATGATGAACAGGGAGAGTACCAATCATCAGTATTCAAGTACAATCTTTATAGATTGTATTTGATATTTTATCTAGTAGGGAGAAAATAAGTCAAAATAGCTTCAGCAATGCAGGTAGCATCTTTCACCAAGTTTACTTTTCTTGAGTGTAATATATTTTCCTTGGTATCAGTATGATATCATAGTAGAATATGTTTAGATAAAAACAATAAAAACTAAATTCCCACACTGCTCCTTACTACCTTGAGAAATGTACTAACCTCTGAGGAGTCTCAAATACTTCATGTGTTGAACAGGAATAAAGTCCTAAACTCAGAGAGTTGCTGTGAAGATGTATTTATATCATTTATTTTATCCTTCTCTCTAGCATCCCTCTCATAAGCTTTAATGAGGAAATTTCTTAATACAAAATATACCTATTTTGTGAAGTGTCTAGTTTAGTTGCCCATTTTTATTGGGTTTTTTTGAGTATTAGGTTTTTTAAGTTCTTAGTATATTGTAGGTATTAGTTCTCTATCAGAGGAATAGCTAACAAAGATCTGAATCCATTCTCTTGGCTTTGTCTTTAGACTCTTGATGGTTTCCTTTGCTGCACAGAAGATTTTAATTTATTGCCATCTCACTTTTTAATTCTTGTTTTAATTTCCTGAGCTTTGGGAATCCTTCCTATTGAGGAAGTTCCTACCAGTGCCTATATGTTGGAGCATTGGTTCTATGCCCTTTTCTAATGGAATTCTACTCAGTCATAAAGAAGAACAAATTATGTCATTTTCAGGAAAATGGATGAAATTTGAGAATATTATGCTAAGTGAGATTAACCAGTCACAAAAATTAAAGAGTCATATGTTTTCTCTCTTATATGGATGCTATAGAGAAACTGGGCTATAAGAAGGACTCTAGATAAAGGAAGAGAAACACCAGTGGAGTGATGGAGGAGGTCTGGCAGAAGGAGGTGGGGGTGAGACTTGATGAAGGAAACAATTAAATTGACACTATGATGCTATAGCTATATGAAATTATCAAGGGCAATCTCAACACCAAGTACAGGGAAAGGGAGGGAGTGAGGTCAATTATCAAGGGCAATCTAGACATCAAGTACAAGGACGGGTGAGATCTGGGGGGAAGTTCACCAAGGGCTGTGTGCATATACATCCCTATAGCTCTGAACTTCACTATGATGTCTGATTACAATGCACCAATAAAAGTATATTAAAATAAATAATAAATATAATATGCCTAAATCTACTATACTCATCTTCTCTCTATCACTCAGCCCAAATAATTTGTGATGCTTACCTCCACACCACTATGATTCCTACCTGTGCTCCTCACTTTCGTTCTTACCCCTAAATAAACCCATCTACACACATCTGAAAAATATTTTTTTCTCACAAGAGATTCCTTCTTTTGGATGTTCTTTCATTCCAAAAGATTGATCTTTTGTACAACCATAAAATATATACTTTCACTCCCTTGTTGAAACCCCACACATGCGTCCCCATTGAACCTAGTAATATAAACCGCCTGATATGGCCCTGAAGGTCCATGATCTTACTATTGCCATGATGGCTCTTGGGTTATTGTTCTTGGGTAATATTTGATTTCTTTCCTCATCATGTCATCATGCCAAGGACATTTCAGCTCCAGTACTTTGCACTTGCAGTGTTTTTTTTTTGCCAGAATGTAGACCCTTGTCATTCATGAAAGCTCAAATGTCATTCCTTCAGAAAGTCCATTACCACCCAGCTTGAAATGAACTTTCCAGCCACTTTCTATTTTTAGCACCTTCATTACTTTCTTAGTAGTACTTCTCAGTGTCTGAAAGTATGTTGCTGATTCATTTTGTTTACATACTTGTGTCTGTTCCAAGGCCCCAAAATGTAAAATGCTCTTTTTAAGGAATATTTCAGGGACACTTTAGACAACTCTTAATGACACGATGTTAGGTCCAGGACATTGGCATAGAACTCAATCAAGGTCAGTCAGAGTCCTTTGGAAGAGCTGGCATAGATTCTGATAAAAACTTTAAGGACAGCATAAACCTGAAGCAGCTACTGACGGTTTCTGCAACCATGGGGAGAAAGCTTGCCTAAGATATGTAAAAAGCCCATGAGAAACTGAGAGATTGAAAGCATAGTCTAGGCACTGGAGCAATTTCCCTCCCAGATCTCTGCTTTCCCCTCTACAGCTTTAGCTAATTTCAGTTGAGTTTATTTAAGACAATGAAGGCTGATTGGTTCTGCAAATGTCAATGTCAGATAAAGAATTGCTAAGCAGTGGTTGGTACTGACTGGTAAGATTACAATGGTCCAGCTGCAGATATAGGCATGGTATTTATTATGTAGGTATATGCTCTAATTTTTTGAAATTATATGCTTCCTGCCACCCTCTCTTCCCTCAAAGTTTCAGTTCTTATAAATTGTAGATAGTTGTTTATGGATTAAGATCTCAACTGCTAGATTTTCTTTTACCTTGTATAAGACAATACGACATTTATGCTATTTTACAAGGAAATTACAAGAAACATATTCTGCATTAATTAAAATGTAAATCAAGATGATATTTTTAGAAGATACCATTCTTTCCTTTTGCAATTCTTTTCAGAGAAGTAAGTAAACATCTCTTTGGAAAAATATATTAAGTTGTACTTTTCTATTACATTAAACTATCCCTAAGAATTTTACAAATGTAAATGAAGTAGATTCGAATGAGATATTCTTTTAACTTATCTTATTATTTGTGTTTAACTCATGTCATATAATGAATGAAAACAAGTTCTGGACATATTTTAAAATTTAGATAAGAATTTGAGAACTTAATCTAGATGTGTCTAGAAGTAAATTGTAAGAATCATTTATTTCTCTATCACTGTTTAAGACTAGCAAGATCCCTTACATATATATGTTAATAATAAATGATTTAATTTATGAACATGACACTGGGGAAAATCTTGTTTATAAACATGATAGAAAAATATTATTTTTTCATAATCCATATTCAGAAATCCAAGACTGAATAGAATCAGATAAAGGGGGTTGACACTACTGCTGACATAGTACTGACCCTTCACAATACCCTTGAGAGAGTAAGCAATGACTTCACAGGACAAGAAGGCCATGGGATATATACACAAAAAGTAGCTAAATATGTTTCTAAATAAAATTATGTCAAATGAACCCATTCTTAGCTGACTTCCTCACAGAGGAGTGGAGTGGTTTATTGGGGAGATAATTGTTCAGTAAAATGGGTAGGAATCCTGAACTTCACCATCCTCCTATAGCCCTGGGAAGTGAGACTGGGAGGGGGTAGGAGGGAATGCAATCGATAAAGTACATGTTATTGAAATAGTTATTTCTGCGGATAACTTATCTTAATATTCCTGGAGAAATGTGAAAATAACTGTAGAGCACCTCAGAGTTATTCCACACAAAGGGCAAGGGAACTAGGATATTAACATGCCCATCCTAGTCATTGTTTAAGGAATATGGAGGTGAGGGAAGGGTAGTAATTCCTGGCACTGCAGGCTGGCCCTGCCTGTAAGCTCCTGGCATAGAATCCTTCAAAACACAGGTGCTGGCAACTGGAACAGGCTGAAGGGCACGGAGACAGAAGGGGCTGAGGATATGGGCAGGCTCTGGCATCATTTACTCTCACTTTCCCTGTTTAACCAGGGAGGTTGAGGTGGACACAGAGTGCTAGAACTATTTGTGGTTCTGTAAAAGAACTGATGCTGGCTCTCCTATATTCTACTGCTTATCTCTGGGTATATGTAATTTTAAGCTGGGATATTTAGAACTAAAAGCACAATTTCCATCTGATATTACTTCTAGTTCTTATTTATAATACAAACAATTCTGACTTGAAGCGCACCCAAACAAATAGACTAAACAAAGAGGAAAGTGCCTGTGAAGCAAATCTCCTCTGCCTGCTAGAGGAAGCTTATGTCTCCCTTGGCATCTCCCATCAATCTTGCCTTTTACTGGCCAACAATACAATGCTCACTATTTTGTCCTATTCTTTCTATAATTTGGCATAGTACCACTGTTTTATTAGATAAAATGTTTTGTTTTCTCCTTTACCAAATATTATGATCCTGTCACCCATGAACACATCTTAACCTCTGCCTGCTTTCCCTCTTGAATATTTTATTGTGCACCAAGTATACTAAATTCTAGAAGTTTTTCTATGTCCCAGGTACAACATTTCTTGATTTAGTTTCATGAGTGTCACAGAGGATTTTCTTTCTAGAGTACTGAGACCAAGTAGCCAGGCAGGGAAAGCAGTCTATTATGCCTTTAATGGCTCTACAAGGAAATAGAACAAATGTCAAGAAGAAAATTACATGAATTAGAGAAAGAAATGTTAATGAAATGCAGGAAGACATGAAAACATCTTAATTAAAAAATTCCTAACACATTTAACCATTGTAGGGTTTTATTGTAATTTTTTTCACCTACAAATATGTTTTCCCCAGTATTTAAAAATGGAATAGCATGGGATAGGAGAACACAGGTATATACTAAATGATTGTCGAATGATTTCCTTCTGGACCTAAACATATGTCTTAGTAAATGTAATTGTGGCACTCTTCCACATGAGGTGATGATTTGATTTTAAGCGCTTTCTTATTTTCTGGCTATAAGATGCTGTAAGCTCATCTTGTATATTTCCTGCCTCAGTCTTAGAATCAGCAATTTCTCCAAGGATCCTGGCTCCTTAATTAGAGAATGGTGTTAGAATCCAAATTTGGATTCTAATGGAGATTTTTTTTGGTACTGGAATATTTTTGCTTCCAGAGGACAGATCAAGGAAACATACTAATTAATCCTTGCATATATACATATCTACTAATATTTCTGGGTATAACCATTTCTATCTATATCAAGAAAAGGTGACTTCACACTGATATCTTTGATGCTAATCCATGACTTCATATGTCATTTTAACTTCCTCCCTTTGTTTGTTACCTCCCACTCCAATAGTGAAAAATCTGGCTTCATCCTTCCACAAGTATTAACTAACTTGTTCCATTTCAGTATACCTGTGTGGTGATATGAGAATTGTTAAATCACATTCCCTTGGAAAAGCTTCAGCAACCAAGGTACAATACTTGTATAGAGTTTCTCTTGCCTTTAATCTTATAGTCTCTGCTCATTTCTAAACTTACATAATGTCACTTATCTATCATTGCAATAACATGGAAAATAATTTCACCACCCTAAAAACTCCCCAAATTTCAAGCCGGGCGTGGTGGCGCACGCTTGTAATCCCAGCATTCCGGAGGCTGAGACCGGAGGATCCGGGTTCGCGGCCAGCCTCAGCTACTTAGTGAGGTCCTCCGCAACTTAGTGAGACTCGGTTTCAAAATAAAGAATAAAAAATAGGGCTGCGGGTATAGCTCGGAGGTAGAAGGCCCCTGAGTTCAATCCCCAGTACTGCAAAAAAAAAAAAACAAAAAACAAAAAAAACCCCCAAACTCCCCGAATTTCATTCATTTACTTTGTCCCCAAATTTCCAATAATTACTAATCATTTTAATGTAGCTATACTTTTGTCTTTTCCAGGATTTCACATAATTGGAATTCTTTGGTATTTAATCTTTACAGATTGTGTGTTTTTACTTATACACTTTGCTTTTATATTTGAATATCTAAGTATATGTGTATGATATATATGTGATATACATATATATTTGCATGAGAAGTGATGATATTTTGATGTTTAGATTCTCCACTAATGTTAGGTGGTCTAGGAAAATAGTATTTAGTAAATTGATAGGAGTTATTCTAAACTAGTATGCTACTCTGAAGGTCTAAGCCCTTCATGAGGGAAGATGTGTGAGAGACATACACACACAAACACACAAATATTCAAATTAATAAATATTAAATGCAAGCTTAGCTGGATAACCCAAGCATCACCACCCCTGACTTTTGCTAATGTGGAATTTTTGTTGTTGTTATTCTGTTAGTATATAGATGAAAGTATAGCTTGACATAATTATAATTTAATAAAATGCCTATATCTTTTTTTTTTTTTTTTTTTTTTTTCAGTACTGGGAGTTGAACTCAGGGGCATTCTACCGCCGAGCTATACACCCAGCCCTATTTTTTATTCTTTATTTTGAAACCGAGTCTCACTAAGTTGCGGAGTGCCTCACTAGGTAGCTGAGGCTGGCCGCGAACCCGGATCCTCTGGTCTCAGCCTCCAGAATGCTGGGATTACAAGCGTGCGCCACCACGCCCGGCTCATATGCCTATATCTTGAATTGAAGTACTACCAATTAGCTGAGGCAGAACAATCATTGCAGGTGCTTTGACATTTGTCACTATAAATTATGAGCAAGATTTAGTAAAGGAACTGGCTAGGGGTGGGGATGAGGGTTGGGAGGAGGCTGCCACCAGTGTAGGCTGAATTTTTCTATAGAAGAAATGATATCTTGCATGGAGAAGGTGATCTACAATATATGATAATATATATTTAATAACCATCATGAAATCTCATCATTAGTGTGAGTTCATACAAATCCTTAATAGAGGAAGTAGAGCAAGATGGCAGCTGAGTAAGACCCTCTGGTGCTCTCTCCCAAAAGACACTCAAGTTGAGTAGCTATTCATGGACCAACCCTCAACAAGAGGTTAATAAATCATGTGAGAGCCCACAGTGCCTCCTTTTTGTGTAACAGTGAAAAGATGCATTGAAGAAGGCAGAAAAGAAAGAGTTGCCCACTTCACTGCTCTGGAACTCTAAGCAGCCAGCCTGAGAGAGAGAATGAAGCCAGGCCCTAGACTTGAAACAGAACCAGGACTTCAATGGTGAAAACTCGTGCTGGACAATGCCCTATGACTCCTGCCGCCAGGTCATACCCACCAACTGAGTGGGGGAGCTACATTAGGTAGGCAGCTGAATGTTTCCACCACTCTTCCTCCAATCTTGGGTGGTCAAGAGAGTAGCAGGATTCCTCCTCTAGGGGACAGGGCATAATAGCTAGCGAAAATCTTTTTCTTGGCGCTCAGTGCCATGCCCATGACAGGGAGATCAAGAACCTAGTAGAAACTAAAGACCCCATATGCAGGCCAGCCCACACAGATAGAGCCACCGGACTGGCTCTGGCATAAGGTGGACATCTGTACATTAGTGGACCAATCATGGGTTTTGGCTGCATCATTTCCAGCCTTGGAGAAGACCTAGGGTGTACCTGCTCTCCTCAGAAGTCTGTATAGGCCCATGTGTCTGTGAGATTCAAGTGTGATCCAGTGGCATGGGCCCTGACACATTACTAGGATGGTGCAGGTTCTTTGGTGCTGAGATTCAGACGTGTCTCAGTTTAGCATCCACCTAGGTGGCCAAGAGACTACCTTCATCAACATTACCATAAGCTCAATCAGTGCAGCCTGGTACAAGACTTCATTTGCTGAGAGTAGGACCGGGTAATAAGTACGAGATTTTTCCCTGGAATTTAGTGATGGGCTGGCAAGATTTAACACTAGACAGAAATGCAAACAACCCAAATTTCCATCAACTGTTGAATGGATAAAGAAAATGTGATACAAAAAAGAAAGATGTCAAACATTAATATTCTTTCATATAATTATTAACCATTTGTACTTCTTTTGAGAAATATCTGTTCAATTTACTTGCCCATTTACTGAATGGGTTATTTTATTTGATGTTAAGGTTTTTTTTTTTTTTTTTTTATATATTCTTCATAATAATCCACTATGGGAAAGTAGCTGGCAAATATATTTTTCCCATTCTGTGAGCTCTCTCTTCGCTGTTTTAATTATTTTGATGTTCAGAAGCATTTTTAGATTGATGCCATTTCATTTATTGATTCTTGATATTTCCTGAGCTTTAGGGGTTGGACAGAAAGTACATTTTAAAAAAGTGATGTCGATATCCTGAGGGGGAAAAAAAACAAATTATTTCTGTGGGAAGAAAGTGTACAGGTTAGCAAAGGGAGATTTTCTAGAATGGGTTTTGTTCTGAGAAACAAAGGAGCTGAAGAATCACCAAGAAAAGTCATACTTAAATGGAAAATTCAGAGATAGAATGAATCAGTGAGGGAAAAGAGAAACTGCATTGTTTAAAATCCCACAGGTCTCTGGTTTCATTGGCCAGACAGTACAAGCTAAACAAATTCCCACAAAACTAGTTTACAAGGAAAATTCCTTCTAGACCAATGCATGCCCTTGATCCCTCACACATATAAACCACATGTAAACAGTTTATTCAGAAGAAACTTTTCTTCATCACAAATGAAAAATAAAAGGTGTACCATCATGCAGTTTATGCAAAATTAGTACATGAAAATTTAGAGAAACAGAAAAGGGGGACAGAAAACATTGGTGAGAAAAATCATGAAAGGGATGGAATTTTAGATCATATATGTTATCATGATTTTTAAAGCAACTTATTTCATTAGTCTTTTATATGAAGAAATATCAAATGAATGAAAGAAATGAAAGGTGAACTGCTAAAGCCCATAAAACTCCCTTGCTGGGAAAAACTCTCATATAAATATGGGAGAATTTCAAGGAAGAAAAAGAAAATGAATCTTGCTTATGGAAAAAATGAGATACTCAGGTAATTATAAATAATTAGAATGAATAAAATCTATATAGAAATAAATAGAATGCTAAAAGACAATTACAGGATGAAGGGGCAGATAATTTCTGAATATCGGCACAAGGACTTCTGCACATTCTCTCCCCAAACACAACTGGTGAAAATTATTTAAAAAAACAAGCAATTATTTAAAGCCTCAGGAAACTGTTCCATGGATATACAAAACAACTAAGAAATATTTATTCAAAAAACCTTGTTGAATCTGTGTAAGTAGAGGGAGATTTTGAGTCACTTGAGTCATGGGGTTTTGCTCCTGTCTCTATTTCAGCATGACAAGCTCAAGCTGTACTCTAAGGAGATGGGCTAGCTCTCCTCCTAGTTTCCAGTCAAAGAAAAGACCACCAGAAATTCTGGTCCTTCCTCACCCTGTCTCTGTACTGCAAAAGGTAGATCCTGGGAGAGAGCAGAGAAGAAGCTGGGGGCTTCCTTCATCTTCCAGCGTCCACTTGTAGGTAGAGCAGAGGCTCTATCTTCGGGAAGTAAGACCAGGGCGAGATTACTCTGACACCAGCTGGCTAACCTAGTAGCAGTTCCAAACTAGGAGATGCACGCCAAGGTTAGAGATCACTAGCCACTGAGTGTATTTTGCAGTCCAAGAGAAGCAGGCCAGTGTTCTTGCCTCTAGCTCTGACTCAGTGGGGTAGAGATTGTACCCATTAAGAAAAGCAGGCAATAAGAAAGAAAATTCTAAAGCCCTCCTAAAGGCTTACTTTTTCCCAAGGAACAATATCCTGGGATTTTTCAATGGTTGTGGTTGTTGATATTTTTAATTAAAATATTTTTCTTGGAGTGTGGGAATGATCAAGCCCAAGGGAACATTAAAAAACAATGGAGATTAAGGGTATATTTTTCTAGGTATTAGAAGTTAGAGCTAGGTGTACAGAGCTGGTCTGGTTGTCTTATGAAATCCTCAGTAACTCAGATTCATTCTACCTTTCTGCTCAAATATAGTTAGTGAATAACTTCCATTCTAAAGATCCCTTCACGGTCCAGCATATTTATTAGAACATACTACATGTTTGCATTCTGGAAATAAAAGAATGAAGAACATCCTTTTATTTATAAGTTAGTTAGCTGCTTTAAGGCAGCCCTCTTTGAAGTACCATTATTAAATCTCACTGTCAATAATTTAGTCATATGGTTACCTTGCTACATATGAGAAAGGAAAATAATACATATTTAGTTGAGTGTATGCTAATGTTTCTCTTTAAATCCTCTAGTGAGTTAAAAGTCTTTAAAAAGGATATATTTTTTATTAAATAAAAATAATTTTCTGTACATCAAGTATACCCACCCATCCCAATACATTTAAAAATCAATATTTTTGATTATGGCATACTTGAGAAGTAGAAGATAGTATCTCAGTACAGTTTCAGTTTGTCTATTTTTATAAAAATAATTTAGGCATATTCTTGTTTAAAAGTCAATTCTACACAGTTTTATGTCTATTATTATTTTGCTGAATTTTAAAAAATTGGCTTGCATACATGCCTTTTTTCCTTTTTGAGGTTTGATTTGAAACATTGTCTCTAACTTTATTCAAAGTGATATTTGATGCACAGGGAATAGAGAAAAGTAAGAATGTATGTATATCCACATACACTTTGTGTGTATGTGTGTGTGTGTGTGTGTGTGTGTGTGTGTGTGTGTGTGTGTGTGTGTGTCTGTTTGGCTGGGGATGGAATCCAGGGGCATTCTACCTCTGAACTATACCAAAAATTTTTTTTGGAAAATACACAAAGCTGATTGGATGTATTTATATGTGTATGTAACATATATTGTCCCTGGGAAAGCAATTTGCTTTGCTCAAATTCCATTAACTGGAACTTGGTCATGTCACATGGTTACAGCAAGTGGAGTGGCTTGACATGAGTTGAAGAGAAGGGAAATTTTTCACCATATCCTTTGTCATCTTTTCCATTTTTCAATCATGTGAATTTGCTAGTTATTAGAAAAGAAAATAATTTAAAACCATAAAGAATATTTTAATTAGATGAATGGACTTCATGGAATATTAACATGATATTACCAGTTCTAATAGATCCAATTAGACTTTAGAGAAATAAACCATTCTTGCTTTATTAATAATTTATGGTATTATTTTTCTCTCATGGAAAAACAAAAATTTAATAAATTGCAACTAGAATGAGGATATATTAAAATCTGTATTTACTTTCTAAAAAAAATAAATTCTATATGCCAGAAAAATACAATATAAAATGCTACAGACTTCTTATAATAAATATCTGCCAAAGTGTTATAGCATGTTGCTATTTAATATTTTTCCTAAAACAAACAAATAAAAATGATGAATACAAAAAACAGAAAGTCACTTGCCCTTCGAACATGTCTCCAAACAAAGCAATGGAATTTTAACTGACTGCTGCCATTACCCATAATGCATTCCTTCTGAGTAGAATAAAAGAGGTTAGAATACTTTCCTACAACAGTGTGTACTTACTCCCCAAACATTGTGGCAAATCTCAGATATGCTCAAGATTTTGAAAAATGACAAAACCTATTAGGAAGAAATCTGAACTCTCTATGAGTAAGATTTCAATGTTATTTAAAATGACTCAAATAAAGAATAAAGACTTCTTGAAAGATGCTTCAGGATCAATTTTTATCTCTCAGCATTCTGAACTTTTATCTTGTTATTGAAAATTAATGAATTCGTTTAGAATTTAATGAGAAGAGAAGAACAATTTAGGAAATAATTCTAGAAGCACAGCTAATATATGAACTTAATTACCAGTTTATCAAAATAATTCATTTCATTACTTATTATCTTTTAGTAGGGGCCAAAATATGAAATTGGGGGTTGGTATATTTTGTTAGAGCAAAGAAAGTTGAGGATTAGTGGAGGAATCTAAGCATCACCTGTGGAACTCTGATATTTAGTCCAATCTATTTAAGTGATATAGTCTAAACACTTTTATATAGAGTACGACGGGAGAATTTTTCTTAAGAATGTACATATGATCCAATTGGTTTTCCTAGAAAGTAGCTCTCCATTAGTGGTGACTTGGGGACCCATATATCTTGTATACAGGTCTACCTGTGAGAGGTTTGTAAGTGTCTTCCCGGAAAAAGAAGCAATTTGCTTTGCTCAAATTTCATTGGCAGGAACTCAATCAGGTCACATGGTCACAACAAGCTGCAAGGGAGACTGGGATATATAATTCAGAGGGAAAAGACTGGTTGTTGGCTGGCAGTCTGTGAACATCATTGAGGTACCACAATAGGGTCAGTGGACCTATAGCAGAGACATGCCAATATGATTGCTTTGGGTATCTTTGAAACATGGATGAAGAAGGGGAGAAATATGGACTAAAAAGCCAAGTGGAAAACACTTTAATTTCTTCACAATTTGGCTAGAGACAAACTTTCCATAAAGATACATGGTAAGCCTTGGTTGTTATCACACAGACAAATTCAGGAGTCATTTCTTTCTCTTCCCATCATGAACCTTATATCAAGCATGATATTGCATATCTTACGTGCAGACATGGGCTTCTGCAAACTTGAAAATTCTTCTAAAGTAGGCCCTTATTTCTTTATATAATTTAGAAAAAATCAGTGAGATTTGAAGTTAAGTATGTAAGTTTTACTGAGAAATTGATGAATTTTTTTTAAGGTTGATATGATAGAGCTGTACAAGATAATTTAGAGGTTTCAAGCAGAAAAATCAGATGGAGATGTGAAGAAAGGAGACAACTTTCCAAGAAAGTAGCAATATTCTAAGAAAGGTTAAACATAATTTTTCATGAGGAAATAGATTTCAAAAATTATTCAAAGAAATAAAAGGGGAAGTTTCTTCTCTCTGATTTTGGTGCATTAGGTTTTTACAAACTCAGTTCTCTGCTGGGAAGATATCTCTGGTGCTGCAGAAAAAAGAAAAATATTGTTAATATTTCTGAGTTTTCCCCAAACAACTATTTTCTTCTTGGTATGGCTATTCAAAGAACTGATTTAGTTGGATGATGTCTTAATAAGAATACCATAAGTATTTCAAAGAATATTTTTATTCTCATGATAATAACTTTGATTAAAGAAGGAAAAATGAAGAGCATATAATAATAATAATTATCAAGTTAATAATATCAGAGGGCATTTTTTCTTTGATGTATAGTAGGATGCTTCATAATTATAAGTCCAACCACCAAGCCAATGGAGAGTAAATTTTTATGCAATTACTTCTCTCCTCTTATTTATTATAAACTATGAATGATAATAAGGAAATTAAGCTCTTTATAAAATGGTATGAAATATAGTTTCAGCTTGCTAATTTGATGTAAAATTTGGATGGTCTTTAAAACATAAGGAAAACCCCATTCTACTTTCATTTTAAAATAAATTTGTCAAATTCAATGAAGATAGAATTTTAAAGATTTTGCTATAAAATGTCTGATATTATTAGGATGAGTTTGTGAAATATTCAGTCATATTTATAAAGTCAAATGCAGGGGGATTCTTGCTTTAGAACTGGGGCATGACAATCACTAGGCCAATGAGGGAAACCAGCTCTGCACATTGTACACATATGGCTTACGATGAAACAAATGTTCTCCTTTAGAATACTGTACACTTCATTCAATAAGTCTGATAATCTGGAGGGAAGAAGGTAATACAATTTTCTTTCCATCCTCCACTGCTCCTTGGTTCAAAAGAGAAAGTTTACAGTTAGTTACTTTGGGAAGTTCTGGTTGAGAGTATTTATGAAGGGCTGTATTTTAGTAGTTGGGTAAGTATCTGGAGATCACTGGGGAGCCCTAGGGTCAGGAGTAGGAAGCAGGGGTTGTCAGAGATCTTTGTATCTTTTAAGGAAGTTAACCCATCTCTTCACTCTCTTGGGAATTCCTGACCTCCCATCGCTCACAAGAGGCCAAGAAGAAAATGATGTAACTCCTTTCTGTATGGGAAGAACACAGGAGCTGGGACAGCAACAAGGCGTCTACCATGTGCCTCAGCAAACACCTGGGAACACAGGAACACGCCTGCTTCTAAAGCTACAGTTTTTGTCAAAATCATTTTCCTATTGGTTAGGATGTTACTTGTTAGAGTACTCCAGCAGCTGCATCTGAGCCCTAAGTCGTCAGCATATCATGTGTGCCCAGCCACTTAGAGGGAGATCAGTTAGATACATATATTAAAAAACAGGGAGTTTGGACAATCCAGGCAATAAATTTAACTTACAAAGGTGAGGAAGAGGCATTTGAGAAAATTCAAGTATGCCATTATCACACAGAAAAACAGCATTTTTGGATTTTAAAAGGACATAGGTTCCCAAACAATTCAATAAATTTAAGAATAGCACAGTCACTGGCAAGAGAATCTAGAGTATCAAGTGAAAATAAATTACAACACAAAGAAAAGTATTGAGATACAGAAAGGAAGAGGGAAATAGTAAGTGTCTGCAAGAAGGAATCAGAGGATCCAATTTGTAAACAAATAATAACAGAAGTAGAAGCAGGAGAAGAGTCAGTATTGTGTGGACAAGAATGGAGAGCTCGACAATTAAGAGGAAAAAAATAATGATACAATAATATAACCAACAATTATCAGAAAACTACAATGTAAATAGTAAACTTGAAATACGGAAGAAAGGATGAAATAAAGCATTATCAGTCATTATCCTAAATGTGAAAGGTCTGAATTCTCCAATTAAAACATCAGATTCAGTTTAAACGCATACCTACATTTATTTGATGTTTAAAAGATATATTTATAATAAAAACACAAAGAGAAAATGAAAACTGAAATAAAGTATAATTAGACAAGGTGGAGATTATAGTTTGAAGAACCGAAAAATAGGAAACTGGAGAATATTGAACAATCAATATACCACTTATGAAAAAAGATGAAACGCTTATATGCTTATAGAACTGTGTGTGCCAAACAAAACATTAGACAAATACGTGAAGCAAAAGCTATTAAAATGCAAAAAGAGCACACACACACACACACACACACACACACACACACACACACACACTTAAGGGAAATGAAACAGGCACAAAAAAGATGGAATAAAGTAATACTTGTGACTCTATGACAATGCTTTTAAAAACCTCGAAGAAAGGAACATTTTTTTCACAAAAAAATTAAATTGTCAAAATTGGAAATCACCAGAAATGGACAATTTGAATATATTAATTAACATCAAAACAATGGTAATTTCTGGTAGGTTACATAAAGCTTTCAAAAGAATAATAACTCCTATTTTGGGAATTTTGAGGTGGTCTATCACAGCAGTCTATCTGGTAAACAAAGAACACCTTATTTAATTGAAAATGTGGAAGCAAATAATAATTCTGGGATTCTAGGTAGAGCCATTAGTTGTGGCTCTTTGAGAGAAATCCTACCGAAGAATAACAAATACAGAAATAAATGCCAGTTGAAAATCCTTAGGCCATCATAATCCTTGTACATGTGTTGTACTTATGTTTATCTGAAGTTGGGGAGCTATTCAATTGCTGTGGGAAATTATTCTAAGTCTAACAAATATTGACTTAAGGATTTATAGATTTTTGCTTGCTTTGGCAGAAGACGGCTTTTCTTGAGGGAACTGAAGACAGTGACCTCAAGGGCCCTTTCACTATTTAAGCCATTTTCTCCTGTTTTACTACACTTTTGCTGGCTTTGCTTAAGGGTAAAGACAGCCCCAAGGAGGGA